>ML776801.1:788093-804079 GCA_009831015.1 Picea engelmannii
GTAATATACATCAGACACTAGGCTTAGATCCATGCTCAAGCCCCAACCATGAGCATATACTCCAGCTCTGGAGGATTGAGTGAAAAAACTCATAAATTATAAATCGCCTGAAAGCGGCAAAATATAATTAGTAAGTGAAAAAATACTCCAGAGTATAACTCACGCTTAAGGATTAAGGTGGCTAAGACCTTTTACAAATTCATCATGCCAACACCTCTTATTACAATTTTTTATGGAAATATAGAGTAACCAGGTGGTCTCTTCGACCGGCTGAATTTCTGAACTCTGAATTTTGAACAATAATGTTCAAATCTTTGGCGGCTCGCTGGAAATTCACCATAGTGCAACTTGGTGGATAACAGTACCAAAGTGGGAATGTAAGCCAGACGTTGATTTTGAGGCACCAACTCCGAGTTGTTGAGATGACTAGTTCAGATACAGTTGCTAGCTACCTCATGAGGATCACTTGGATTTGGGAACCATTTGTGTAGGGGATTTGTGCATGGGAGAAGTTACCACCATTTGACAGATTGTGGACTGATTGCATCCAAGAGGAGGCTCAGATAAATGGAATGGCAAGCAAAAAGGAAACAATGATGAGAACCAAGCCCTGGTTGCTCATACTAAGAAGGGCAAAAGAGGAGGTTCTTCAGAGAGAGAGACATCTCCAAGGCCGAGGACGAAGAAGGACCTTAGCATGGTCAAGTGTTTTGCTTGTCATGAGTATGTTAATTATGCTTCATAGTGTCCATAGTGGAAGAAAGGTGGAAGGAAGAAATAGACATCAACAACAAAGGTTGATGAGGTTGCAGACAGGCTTTAGAGTGAGTTCTTGTTAGGCTCCGCTCTTTTTGGTACAGTTTCCGGTGATGGGACTTGGTTGGTGGATAATGGAGCCATATATCATATGACAGGAGCAGGGGAGTTGTTCGAGAGCTTCACAAAGACTGACTCAAATTTGTGTGTGGAACTTGGTATGGGTACCAAGCATGCAGTGCAGGGATCTGGAACAGTGTCATTCCGGATGGAGTCAGGAGATGTGTTGGGAGTCACAAATGTGCTATGGATGCCAAAACTCAGGAAGAGTGTGCTCTCAGTCTCAACGATTAAGGAGAAGGGCTATGTGTTTTTGTTTTGGGATGAACAGGTGCTATTCATACCCATAGGATCTAGCTCCGACATAGCAGTGGTTTTTGGAGTTAGAGATAGCAACTTGTATAGGCTAAAGGGCCAACCTATGCGAGCTATGGCCAACAGTAGCAGTGTGACAGAGGTCAGGGAGCAGGTAGCTCCGAAGGTTGTGCAGACTTAGAGAGAGCCCGACTTCGAAGGTAGTCAGCAGATTCAGAGGGAGTTCGACTTCAGAGGAAGTCAGTAGGCTTAGAGGGAGAGTCATCTGTCTAAAGAGAGTCAACCTTCAGGTGGGAGAGAGGAGTCTTCCAAGATTGTCAGGAAGGTGTCATGGGTTGAGGAATCCAGGCAGGAAGCTCAAAAGTAGGAGGCTTTTAGGAGCAACGTGTCTTCCAAGAAGGGACCATGTTATACAATAGGATTTGCTTCAGTGACAGAGGGAGCAGCCAATCAGGTGGATTGGAGTGCAACTATGGTAGCTGATCCAGTATGGGAAGCAAAACCACTTCTAGTATGGGATGCAGAGCTACTTCCAGGTGATACTGGAGTGGGTGAGAATACCTCCCTCGCTAAGAGGGAATGTTGATGTTTTGTAGCTTCGGGCATGCATTCTCACATTAGCCTTGGTGTTGGGCATGTGAGAATATTCATTGACACCCACATTGCATGTTCATTTTGTGAAAACCTTTTTGGATTGGAGTTGGGGCTTGGAATTGGTGTTGGGGGCTTGTGTTGGGGCTTCACACCCACATGTTGGGGTTTCACACCCATATGTGTGAATAAACAATTCTAATTTAATGTTGAGTTTGGAAGGGGTTCCTAAACTCACTCATTAGACTCCTATAAAAGGAGAGACAATGTGAAGGAGATCTCATTGTGACATTATGGAGTTAGCATAAGTGAGTGAGCACTTGTGCTAAGGAGATTGGGGTGAAAATTTCAACAAGAGAATTTTTGCACTTTGGCAAATCTTGCCTAGGGTTTCTTGGAGATTTTGTTTTTCTATTTTCAGCCAAGGAGGAAGGCCACACATGTGAGAGGAGAGAGAAAGACAACTGCACGTGTGAGAGGAAGGTACATGCCACATGTGTGAATCAGGCCACATGTGTGAACAGGGCGTACAACTGCAGTGTAGGAGAAAACAATACAGATCAGGCCGCACGTGTGACAACCGTACAGCAGCAGACAAGCCGCACGTGTGAGGGTTTCTGGGCAGTTTAGCAAACCATACAAGCTGACGTCAGCAGGCGGTACAACGGGGTTTGCAGCAGATTTGTAAGTGGGAAGTTTTCTAGGAAATTTTGTTGATTTGTATTTCTGTTGAGAGGATTGATCTTTGTCCTTAGATTTGCTGATTTTGTGAATTTGCTGAGAGGGCTGGTTTTGTCCTCTGAAATTCAGAATTCGAAAAGTTTACAGAACATAAAATTATGTCTTTTGTGCATGGATGGTTGCTCTCTGATCTTTATGTTGCCGCTGTAATTTTCTGTCATAATTTCAGTGTAAAATTATTCAGTGATAACAGCCCTAGGGTTTACTGTTTGAGGTCATTTGGATGTAATTTTCAGATTTCAAATTAGATGCTTAAAAATTGACATGGATGGCTGGGCATATGAAGGCCCCTTCAAATGTTTTGGAAGGAAGGAAAAGCCACTGGGGGCTACCACATGACACCAAAGCTATTGATGAGAAATTAATGGTGGAAAGGATGGGTCATTAATGGCGTTAGACTAGCACATCAGGGCTCATAGCTTGAAAAATCTGTTTCAATGTCATATTTAGTAGAAAAAGAATGCATCTCAAAAAACAAACCAACCTCTCATAAAGATCAACTTTCAGCCACCATAAGTAGATTTTAATCTATCAATGTAAGCCTAGGATGAAACAAGGAGTTGCATTTTATGAAAATGAATGTAATTTCCCTTGATGATTTGGAAGAATAAGCATGGAGGAAACACATTTAGTTGACTAGAACATGTCAAAAGATTTGTTTAATAGTAAAAATAAAATTAAATGAAGGTTTAAGCAGATTGGCTATTCCAAGAAGTGGATCCTTATCTTGGAGAAGCAGACAACATATTCTGCAATGCCTAAGGGATAAATGGAGGGCAGCTTCTTTGAAAACCAAAAGTATTGAAAAGTTAATGTTATTGATCTCAAGCCTGTAGTTTCAGCTGAAGAATTTGGTTTGCAAAAGACACATGTGCACAAACACTCATGTTCGCTTGCACATAAATGTGCTCCCTAGGTATTATTGGTCCTCTAATTAGATTTTGCTTGACTGTTAAGTGTGATGATTTTGGGAACCCACTTTGAGTGCGTGGATTTTGAATGCTTCATGAGATGGAATTTGTGCTTGACACAAGTGATCAATGCTAAATGATTATATTCCGAGATTGAAGTGTGGAGCTATTAGCAACTCCTTATTTTGTTGTTTTCATGGGTCATGTCTCCACTATTGTCAGCATTTAGTTATATAGAAACATTATTTAGTCATGATTGTTAAAAATAATTAAAAAGTACCTAGGCAAGTGTTTCTCATCACGTAGGCGCCTAAGGGGTGAGAAAGTGCCTAATGTGGACCCTTGTCATTTAATTTATTTGAGATAAATTAAAAGGTCACTTTATGACTTAAGTGAAGGGGGTGAGTGAATAGACACTCAATCTCATCCACTCATCTAATCTAATCTCAATCGTTGGATTATGAAACCCCTCACATTCCCTCATTGAGTCGACTAGGGTTAGGGAGGTGCCCTCCATCCTCATTGTTGATGTTATTTGGAGAGATTTTGAGAGAGTGAAGGAGAGCTGAAGCAGAGAAAGCATTGTTTTTGAAGGTGGCACGGATTCCAAGATAGAAAAAGTACAACACGCAAATTGAGGAGAAGGTACAACATACCTGGGTCATATAGTACAGATTTTTGAGGAGGTCGTACAGCTAAAAAAGGCACAGAAATCGAGGAGGCCGTACTACTGATTTCTAAGGCAAAGAGGGCACAAATTCCAAGGCTGCCGTACAACAGTTTTGGCACAGAAATCGAGACAGCAGGAGGCACGTTTTTTTGGAAAATTCTGTACAATCCGTACAACTAGGAGGCATGAAAATCAAGGGCTGTACAACTCTATTTTTTTGGGCACGAATTTCAAGAATTTTTGGGCACAAATTTCGAGGAGGAACCTTGGCACGGTTTACGAGATAAGTCTGTAATTTTTGTTGAAGATAAATTTCTGCTGTAACAAAAGATTTCTGAGCTCTGAAAATAATAAAAATCCTTCTCTCACTGGTTTTCCCCTTGTGGGTTTTTCCAGGGTCAAGTTTGACCAGAAATCTCTATGCATTTATTTTCTGAATATGGTGCTGCTGATATAAGTTAATTTCTGCATTAATTGCTGTTCTAAATCCTCATGTTTCAGTTCTGAAATTTTGTTTATACGCCGAGTATTTATGGCTGTCATAAATCTGGGTTTGGGCATTAAACACTGATAAAAATCAGCGAGACTTGAAACTGTGTGGGGTTTGAAAATTTACATGGTATTAGAGTTGAGTTAAAGAAAAGAACAGATTTATATCAGCAAGACAGAGAAGGGGACAAAAGTTACTTCACCTGACAAAATTTTGAATTTTTATTTTCAGCTGAGAAGTCTCAATTGCTACTAGTTTAAGGGTTGAGGACAGACTTGATGGGGCAGTAAATTTTGGTGCTTGGAAGGAGATAATGATTTTGATTCTGCAGGAGAATGAGTTATGGGACATTGTTGAGAACTCCACAACAAATCTAGTGAATGTACCTACAGATCCTACTCTTCTAGCAACTTACACCAAGAAGAGTATCAAGGCTAAAAGAATCATCCTTGATGCCATCAAGGACCATTTGATTCTTCATGTGACCGGGAAAACAAATGCCTATGAGATGTGGGAGTCGTTGACAATGTTGTATTGAAGTACAAATGAGAATCGAAAGATGGTTTTGAGAGAGAAACTGAAAAGCATTAAAATGACCAAGGCTGAAAATGTGGTCACATATCTTACCAGGTTGACATAGGTGAGAGATGAACTTGGAGCTGTTGGGGAGGCCATTGCTGACAGTGAACTTGTGAGGATCACATTGAATAGGGTGACCAAACGATGGGCTGTTTTTTGTTGAGGGCATTGTGGCTAGGGAGAATCTTTCCAAGTGGGAACGTCTTTGTGATGACTTTGTTCAGGAGGAAACCCGAAGAGGTTATGTGCATGGCAGTTCATCTACTGGTAATGATGAGGAGAATGTGGCTCTTGCTGCTAACAACAAAAGGAAATTCAAAAAGGGTCCTAAGGGAGGAAACAAACCGAAGAGTGAAGGCAAGAAGGACATGAGCAAAGTCAAGTGCTTTGCATGTCACAAGTTTGGGCACTATGCAGGACAGTGTCCTAACAAGAAGAAGAAGCAGATAATAACTTCAACAGAGGTGGAGGAGTTTTCTACCAAGTTCGATAAGGAGTTTTCCTTAGTGGTGTGTCTTTCCACTAGAGCCACACATTCCAGTATTTGGTATATTGATAGTGGTGCCTCCCACCATATGACAGGTGTTCGTGAGCATTTCACAGATCTTACACATATTGGTGATCTTGAGGAAGTGCTTGGAGATGACCAGGTGGTCAAGGTAGTTGGTAGTGGGACAGTATCATTTCAGAGGGAATCTCTACCTCCCATGTTGTTGAGAGATGTCCTATATGTTCCTGGCTTGAAGAAGAACTCGATTTCAGTTTCTACTATTGAGGAGAGGGGATATAAGGTGTTGTTTCATAATGGACAGGTGCTCCTATTTCCCAAAGGGTCCAGTATCACTTCGACCAAAGTGATCTGGACTCGACATGAGAAGCTGTACAAGCTCATGTTTCAGCCAGCTAGTGCATTGTATCATACTACCAACAACAATGATCTTTGTGAGCTATGGCATAGGAGGATGGCCCATTTGCATCATGGGGCTTCGAGGATATTGAGGAAGATTGTGACTGGAGTGCCAGGGTTTAGTATAGAGTATCGAGAGTTGTTCAAGGGGTGTGGTTTGGGAAAGTACACCAAGACTGCTTTTCCAAGCAGTGACAACAAAGCAGCAGATATACTTGATCTGATTCATTCTAACGTATGTGGTTCTATGTCTTCTGCATCTTTAAGTGGTTGTTTCTACTATGTCATATTCATTGATGACTTCTCTCAAAAGTCTTGGATTTTCTTCATGAAGACCAAAGGACAAGTCTTCAATCGGTTCCAAGAGTTTAAAGCTCTTGTGGAGAACCAGATTGGGAGGAAAATCAGAGTACCGAGGACAAATGATGGGGGTGAGTATACCTCCAAGGAGTTTAATGACTTCTGTGCAGGAGAACTAGACTAGGAGGAAAATCAGAGTACTGAGGACAGATAATGGGGGTGAGTATAGTATATACCTCCAAGGAGTTTAATGACTTCTGTGCAGGAGAGGGCATTAGGAGAGAGTTGACTGTTCCTTACAACCCACAACAAAATGGGGTTGCTGAGAGGAAGAACAGGGCCGTAGTTGGGGCTGCGAGAGCCATGTTGCATGATCAGGGGTTGCCACTTTTTCTTTGGGCTGAGGCATGTTACACTGCAGTTTATTTGTAGAACAGGAGTCCACACAAAGCATTGGGGGATAAGACTCCTCAGGAGGCTTTGTCTCGGAAGAAGCCCGAGGTTGGGCACTTTAGGATTTTTGGGGCCTTGCATATTCACATGTCCCTTCTGAGAAGAGGACAAAGCTAGAACCCATGACAGAAAAGGGGATTTTTGTTGGGTATAGTGAGACTTCAAAGGCTTTCCGCATATACATCCCTTCCTTGAAGAAGGCAATTTTGAGAAGGGATGTGAGATTTGAGGAGGATAGAGCCTTTAGGAAGTCAAGAGGGACCGAGAGGGGTGGGCAGTCAACACCTAAGATTCAGGTGAGTCCACAACAGACTTCAATTCCACAAAGTTCAGGTCCACCAGTTTCAGTGACGACTGACCCACATGTTACAGGGCCATAGATGTCAGGATCACAGGTTACTGGTCCACAGGTTTCAGGATCGAGTGCTCCAGATTCTACTCCAGGTTCATAGTCTTTAGGTGATGGGGTTGAGCAGGGGGAGTCCCCTCCACCGGACACTACTTCAGAGAGGAGGAAGCCCAAGTGGCTTCAGGACACTTTGAGGGAGGCACAAGGTTCAATGGGGAATCCCAGGCAGGCTGTGAGGGAGAGTAAACCTCTTGAAAGATTTTGCAGCTACATTGCGATGGTGAGCAACATCAGGGAGTCTGAGCCTTCCACTTTTGAGGAGGCTCTGGGTAGACAGGTTTGGAGAGATGCCATGATGGAAGAGTACAGTTCCATCATGAAGAATGATGTTTGGGATATTTTTCCTAGACTTGAGGGGAAGTCAGTGGTGACTTCTAGGTGGCTCTACAAACTCAAGTATGCTGCAGATGGGAGCATTGAGAAGTACAAAGCTCGTTTTGTGGCTCGAGGATTCTCACAGGTTGAGGGAGTTGATTATGATGAGACCTTCGCTTCGGTTGCTAGATATACCTTGATCAGGGCAGTGATCTCTATTGCAACAGAGATGGGTTGGAAGATCCATCGGATGGATGTGAAGACTGCATTTCTGAATGGTCTCATACAGGAGGAGGTGTACATTGAGAAACCATTGGGCTTTGAGGTGCATGGGAGAGAGTCTCATGTGTGCAAACTGAAGAAGGCATTGTATGGGTTGAAACAAGCTCCCAGAGCTTGGTATTCTAGGATTGATGTCTACTTGCAACAGTTGGGCTTCGATAAGAGTAAGGCAGGTCCCAAACTATACTTGATTGTGGTTGGAGAGGATCCTCTCATACTCTTGCTATATGTTGATGATCTTTTCATTACAGGGGCTGAGAGACTCATTACTAGCTTCAAGGAGAGCCTTGCTTTAGAGTATGAGATGACATATATTGGATTAATGCATTATTTTTTGGGATTGGAGGTTTGGCAGGAGCCTGGACACATCTTTCTGGGACAGGGGAAGTATGCTTGTGACATTTTGAGGACATTCCAGATGGAGGATTGTAGGCCGATGACCACACCCATGATTACTAACTGGAAGGAGCTTCATGCTTCTGAGTCAGAGTTGGTTGATTCCACTTTATATTGTCAGTTGATCGGTTCATTGATGTATTTGGTCAACACCAGACCAGATATTTGTTTTGCTGTCAACACTCTTAGTCAGTTTATGGTGGAACCTAGGAGAGTGCATTGGGTGGCAGCAAAACATGTGCTCAGGTATCTTTGTGGTACAGTGGATTATGGTTTGGACTATCTGAGAGGGGATGGAGTTCGATTGGTGGGCTATACAAATTTAGATTGGGTAGGATGTGTCAGAGATAGGAAGAGTACTTCTGGATGTTGTTTTGGATTGGGCTCATCAGTTGTGTCTTGGTTTAGTCGGAAGTAGTAGTCAGTGGCTTTGAGTTCTGCAGAGGTTGAGTATATGGCTGCCAGTCATGTCAGTTGTGAGGCTCTTTGGCTTCGCAAGTTGCTGGTGGGATTATTTGGTGTGCAGTTGAGACCCAGTATGATTTACTGTGACAATCATAGTTGTATCAAACTCTCCGAGAATCTAGTTTTTCACGACAGGTCTAAGCAGATTGAGATTCGATATCACTTCATCCAGGATTATGTTTAGAAAGGAGCAGTTGAGCTACAATACATATCTACAGATGAGCAGGTTGCGGACATACTCACTAAAGCCTTGGGCAAAGACAAGTTTGTATTCTTTAGGGACAAGCTTGGAGTGGTGAGTAACACCTTCCTCGGTAAGAGGGAGTGTTAAAAATAATTAAAAAGTACCTAGGCAAGTGTTTCTCATCACCTAGGCGCCTAAGGGGTGAGAAAGTGCCTAATTTGGACCCTTGTCATTTAATTTATGAGAGATAAATGAAAAGGTGATTTTATGACTTAAGTGAAGGGGGTGAGTGAATGGACACTCAATCTCATCCACTCATCTAATCTAATCTCAACCGTTGGATTATGAAACCCCTCACATTCCCTCATTGAGTCGGCTAGGGTTAGGGAGGCGCCCTCCATCCTCATTGTTGATGTGATTTGGAGAGAGTTTGAGAGAGTGAAGGAGAGCTGAAGTAGAGAAAGCATTTTTCTGAAGGTGGCATGGATTCCAAGATAGAAAAAGTACAGCACACAAATCGAGAAGGTACAACATACCTGGGCCATATAGTACAGATTTTTGAGGAGGCCGTACAGCTAAAAAGGCACAGAAATCGAGGAGGCCGTACTGCTGATTTCTGAGACAAAGAGGGCACGAATTCCAAGGCTGCTGTACAACATTTTTGGCACAGAAATTTAGACAGAAGGAGGCACAGTTTTCTGGAAAATTCCGTACAATCCGTACAGCTAGGAGGCACAGAAATCGAGGGCTGTACAACTCTGTTTTTCTGGGCACAAATTTCAAGAATTTATGGGCACGAATTTCAAGGAGGAACCTTGGCACGGTTTATGAGATAAGTCTGTAATTTTTGTTGAATATAAATTTCTGCTGTAACAGAAGATTTCTCCGAGCTCTGAAAATAATAAAAATCCTTCTCTCACTGGTTTTCCCCTTGTGTGTTTTTCCAGGGTCAAGTTTGACCAAAAATCTCTCTGCATTTATTTTCTGAATATGGTGCTGCTGATATAATTTTTTTTCTGCATTAATTGCTGTTCAGAATCCTCATGTTTCAGTTCTGAAATTTTGTTTATATGCTGAGTATTTATGGCTGTCATAAATCTGGGTTTGGGCATTAAACACTGATAAAAATCAGCAAGACTTGAAGCTGGGTGGGGTCTGAAAATTTACAATGATTACATCAAGATGTATCTTGTATCATATAAAGGAACCCAATACAAGCCTTTACTCTCCCTTATCCTATCATTGTTATCTGACCATCGCATAATATTATCAGCAATGTCATGTATGTCATCTATATGAGGTCATGCTGTATTTTTTCTCCTTAGATCAGAAAAATTCTCTTACGTCTATTCCTCTGATGCACAGTAATTGCATGCTTTGTTACTTCTCTACGTTCAGCAAATTGGTATCAGATGGTGTATTGGCCCTTTCTTGGTGATTGGCGCAGTGGGGGAGTCGTTTTGTTCTTCCTCCTCTCATGCTGCTTCTAACTCTGATGTGACTTGATGCTCGATCTTTGTTTTTGAAATGCTGCATATATTACTTCAAATGTCAAATCAGTACATCATGGAACAGAAAATTACATGACACAGACAACAGTGGTATCAGGAAAATCCTGCTCTAAAAAAGCCATAAAGGCAAGCATATGAGCCTGCGCACCAAGAGAGGCTTGAGTATTATTATCTAGCTTTTGGGCTTTTTGTGGATTAGTGATGGGAGTTTGTAGCGGAAATGCTTGGTAATTTACTCAATATCCGAGATAAAAATATTTGATATATATATATATATATATATATGAATGAATGATGAATGATAAGATGACGATGCATTACAATGACGGGCCCGTATAAATTACCTAAAAAATATTTGATATATTGATTTAATATAATAAGCCATCTGCAGTTTCACATTTTCATATATATATATGAATGATAAGATGATGATGCATTACAATAACCTAGCGGGTGCCCTTTTTCTAACATCATGTCTTTTCATAAACTTGACCTTTCATTATTGTTTTATTATTCTTACTTGTTTATTATTTTTGTTAGATTCTTATTTTATTATTATTTATTAGTTCTTTTATTATTTTATTTATACTTAGGCTTGCTTATGTATGTAACGGAATTGCTTTTGCACTCCCACTATGCATTTATATTGGTTGTACTTCTGAACCTCCATTGACCTACTATTGTGGTCATTCGTTGGACATTAATAAAATAATGTTATCTTATACTGAAGTTTTGTTCCACCCATATGATCTATTACAAAAGAAAAAAAAACAATGCAGACATATGTATCACTTATAAGATCAGATGCTCACTTAGCTACTGAAGTCTGAAACTTCCAAAAGTGAAATAAAAATCAAGGTACATATCTGCAAAGTGTGTCTAAGAAGATGTGGTTGAATATGATGTTACAGTGGTTGAATGTAGGGTGTTCATGTGAACTTACTCTGTATTTGTTATTTTATTATTTAAATGTTTGCTTAATATGTACTAATGTCACTCTCAGGTCGAGGTCGTTTCTGACTGCAGCATTTTGGCAGCTGTTGGACAACGCATGGCAAGTACACCTGGAGTTTGTGCTACTTTATTTAATGCACTAGCAAAGGTATATCTTGTAGTTCATAAAAAAATTAGCTTTATTAGTGTCTTTTATATTGATGTTTTCTTTATCTGTGGAGTCTCGACACATCAAAAAGGGCAATAGAGTGGATTGGGTATCATATAAAATCAAGTCGAGCAGGCGCACCGTGATGTTTAATTTTAGTTTTAAGTCTCTCAACAAATGTGCATTAGATGATAGAAAGTAAAACTACGTTCATATTTTAATGCATGTTAGACTGTGTTCTTGATTTAACTAGAAATCCATTTATTTCATGCTCAGTATACAAATACAAATAATTCATTTCATATACATTTCTAGCCGAAATCATTGAACTTGGCATTTTTACAGGCCAATATAAATGTTCGGGCTATTGCTCAGGGTTGCTCTGAGTACAATATTACAGTGGTGGTGAAACGAGAAGACTCAATAAGGGCCTTGAGAGCTGTACACTCAAGGTTCTATCTTTCAAAGACAACATTGGCTGTAGGCATAATTGGACCAGGTTTGATTGGAGGAACTCTTCTGGACCAGCTTAGGGATCAGGTATCTTTGGAAGTTTTTCCTTTTTCCCTTTCCTTTTGTTGGGGAGGGATGAGATCTGATTGCATACAGAGCATCCTTGGATATTGTAGGATCCTATACTACGGAGAACACTTTACTTTCATTCATTCTAATAGAGCTGTTTGCACAACAAGTCTTCTGTTTAATTTTTTTAACATGATGAAACAAATACAGTCAAGATTCCATAGTCGGACATTAACAGTACAACCATGAATGAACATCGCTACTGGTTCAGATTCCCTTTGGCATCTGTGACAGCTAAATAACATTGAATCTGTGACTAGCACATATATAAGTAGATATCACAAATACAGTCTGATGTTACAGTTGTAGCCATGTTGGCTTGATTTTAATTCTGAGACTTTTAAAGGAGCAACAGTATTCTTGCTGAGTTTCCTTCTTTAAGAGGCAAGATCTTAGCCCCAAAAAGGGGCTTTACAATGTAATTATGCAATTATGTGATACTGAGCACATTAATGGGTCATGCAACAAATTATGAGATTAGGTGTCATTAGTGTGCATGCTTCGTGTCTGTTGCACTTGTGGTATACTTGGTGAACCAACTTGTGCCTAACTTCTCAAAAAGTGTATCACCTTACATGTGTAAGAGGCCTCTTGCACCAAGAGTGGAGTTAGAGTACATAGAGAATACACTCCCTCTAATGATAATATGTGTACTTTTGTGTTCATGCATAAGAGTCTATGAGGGAGATACGAATTCACATACACAGCACTCCTTAAATAATGCTGTTCTCGCCTTTCCAAACCATGTAACTTGGGTAGAGAAATTACGTTCAACATTTGGCACCGTTGCTGGGAACATTGCAAATTAATATTCCTTTAAGACTACATAAACTGTGCTTCACCTCAAATATTTGTGAAGATCCAACTCTCTCATTCTCTCCATCTTCCAGTTTCTTCCTTAACCCCTCATAATAAGAACATAAAACAGTTTTTTCCTGCATTCGTGTTTTCAGGTCATCGGCACTAGTTTTTGAGTTTTGATTACCTTGGTCTGTCCTGTAAATTCCGTCTGGCCATTGCAGATTCATCCCATGATAGTGTTAAATTTTTCATGTTTATTGTTTTTTTGTTAGTTTAGATTGGGTCAGTAAAGTGTAGGCACAAAGGAGCCCATATTACAGCAGAACAAGGAGAAATGAGACAGAAACATTAGCTCTCTGTATATATTAATTGAATTGCTACACTAAGGGCATACAGGTACAAGACTACAAGTATTTATACAGCCCAAGAGACTTTGGGCTCTACACCAATTTACTAATTTTGGTAGTGTTACCACTCAGTTTCACATCAGGAGTACCATATTTTTTTTGCCAGATTTGTTCTAGCATCTGAGCCAATCCCGTGCATATTTTGAGATGATGTCAGAGCCCAGGATTCCGTGATCAGTTGTACTATCATGGGGATTGTATTATGTATCTTGATCAGCCAAAAGTTGTGACCATGTATCTTATGTATTGTTACTAGACCATGCTTAGTGATCTATGTGAAGTGTGTTTTTCATCTAGGTGGTTTCTCTAGACCCTTGTGGTTTGTCATGGCCTGTCCTCTTCGTCCCCATTTCAGGAAAGCCCTTGCCCTTATGGCTCGTACTAACCATCTTTTAGAGGTCATTTATGGCTGAGGTGGGTACACAAGGGTCTTGAAGTGGATCTATTAGGACACATGACTTAGGGAACCTCTAGCTTTTTTCACTTTCCCATTATGTAAAAGTTGTGCTAATGTATTGTAAAGGTTATCATACTTAGAAAGCACATTTCCATTAGCCTAAGCATGGTCTTGTTGCCGTCATTATACACACTTGCAAACGCGAGCTAAGTCTGGTTCACTTAGTGTGTCCTTGGAGGCACAATGCCTAGGTTCACAGCCCACGCTGTCACTTTGACTGGAACTTCTTCCGTCTAGGCTTACTCCTAGGGAAGCCAAAGGGGGTAGACTTTAGTTACTAGATGTATTAGAGTTAGGTTCTAGGAGTTAATTTTAATTTGTTAAGGATAGAGGGGATTCTAATCCTAAGATGCTAAGGCAACCATGCAAGATGCAAGGGTTAGCATGAAAAACAAGTCCTTTCCCTAGGTCAACTAAGACTAGTGCCTAGAGATTGGGCAAGGGGTCAACTATGTTCAAGGGTGGTTCTTTACAAAAGATTACAAATTACTTACAAGTTTACAAAAGAATAAATTAATCCAATGAATAATATCATGTACAATTACTTACAATAAAGAATGTTAGGATACAAATGATACAAAGCAAACTAACCACGTTTATCTTCTTATGTGTGCAGGATACAAAAGACTAAAGCATCAAATCACATCACCACATATATGAGATCATCATCAACACATTACTTCATCAACAAATTCCAAAGATTTAGAAGAGTTAAGCACAAATGTTATGAAGATTATTGACGAAGACCTACACTCTTAATTATTAAACCCCCAAGTATTCTATTAGGTTTGGTCTAGGGTTTAATAGTTAGGCTTTTTTTAAGATTTATCAGTTTTATTTAGCTTTCACCAAAGCCTCCTCCTCCCGTTGCCAAATAACTGCTGGACGGTCAAGATAGTATGGCAACGAGGCCAACCCTAGCAGAATCAGTCAGCCCAGACCAAGAGTACTTCCCCGAGAGGACGCACACCTGGTGCGCCACGGGGCAGTCCCCTGCCACTACCCTTCGTTGTTTTCCTCAAGCTCCGTTTTAGATGGTGAAGATGGTGGTCTAAGGTACCCTAAAGTAGTCTATTAAGTATATAAGTTGATTAGGTAGACTTTTAGGTGGTTATTAGAGTGTTTAGAAGCTTTTAAAGCACTTTTTAGGTGCAATTTAGTGATATGGCCGAAACTGTTATTAGCTTTATTAGTGTGTTGCCTTAAGCTTAAACAATTGAGTATATCAACACATGTATAGCAAATAAAGAGATGGTTGAAAGAGTAAAGATACTATCACATGCACAACAATAGTTTGCTATGAAACAAGAGATCTATGGCAAGAACAACTTGCCTTAAAGAGATCAAAAGAAAATTTAAAGTGTTTGCCTACTTAACCATTCAACATTCAAGCCCAAGTAGATGGTTTCTAATAGATATAAACAATATAGAGAGAACCAATTACTTGTTAAGCACTTAAGATATTTGAAGCATTAAGATTTAAACCATGTGCATACAGAAGAGATCTATGAAGCTTGAAATGAAACTAAGCAATATCTAGTTAGATTATTAAGGTGTGTTGCCCAATAGGCTTAAGAATATGATATAGATCTAGAACATAAGCATTTAAAACATATTAAACCATAGATCACATCACATCACATCAAGTATTAACATGTAGCCTTACCTATTTGGGGTATTCCTCTCCCAACTAGGTAGGTGATTAGATTAAATTTGCTTAGTTAGGTTAAGTTTCTTTGAGATCTTAGTTATTAGGGCAAACCATGAAAGAGGAGCAAGAAAGGTAAGCTAAACTACAATCTAATCTACAATCAAACAAGCAAACCCCACGGCCTAGGTTTGGAAGGTGCCCACACCTCCAAAACCTAGCAGCTAAGCTAAAAAGAAACTCAAAAAAAGTGAAAAAAACTAGATTTAGCCTACGTCCTACCTACCCCAAGGCTCATCGAAGAGGGGAGGCCGTACCACTTCCCCTCTTACACTAGAGCTCAAACAATCAAGCAAAAAGAGAAGAAGTAGTGCACTACTAAGCTAGAAAATGAAGGGGGGGGGGGTTAGAAATAACTACCAAATCCCCCAAAGGGGTCTTGAAGTGTTGTGTGTGTCTCTTTGGGGCAGCCAAGAGCCTTCAACCAGATCTGATATACCTGCAAAAACAACAAGCTTTGCTTGCTAGGATGGCTACACACAACCAAAAGAGGTTAAGGAAACCCTTGCCCTTTTGGGGCAAGAACTTTCCACAATAAAGGATATATATTTGATATAATTTTTGACCTACTTAAACAATTATATGCTAGCTGAA
>ML776801.1:806336-818560 GCA_009831015.1 Picea engelmannii
AATTTGCCTTCCATTTCCACATATTTCTGCATTAACTCATCTTCTGGTTGGGAAGTTGAAAAAGAACATACCATAGGAACCATCATATTATTTTCTTCAAGATTTTCAAAGTTACCCTTCAAAAAGATTGGTTCCACGGGAGGAGGGTGGGGACCCGAATCATCTAGATATTCAACATTTTCAAACTCAAACTCCTTTATCTCCTCAAAATCAATAACTAGCTCATCCATGGATGCATCCAGAATTTCCCCATGAACTTCCTCATCTTTTTCACTGTGAAGCTCAAGTTCAAGGGGGTCTGGATATTTAATATAAGTTTCTGTAAAATCATCTTCTATGATCTCCAATTGATCCTCCAGGGCCACAAATTGTTCATTCATGGCTCCACATTGTTCTTTATGAGGAAACTGTATGTTCTGAACCACTTCATTTATTTTATTAATGGGATCTGGTGGAGAATCATCCTCTATGTCTGAATTGATTGTTTTTATATTTGGAAGATTTTTCCTCCTCCATGTTTCCATAAAACCATCAACCAATTCATTGTGAATTTCATGCTGACTACGCCCAAACAGATTCAAGAAGGCATGCAACAAATCCCGTATGGTCTTGAATGTCTTATCAGGTGAATCATGAAACCAATCATTTGCCCGCTCACCAACAAGAGTCATGACAAACAATTGCATTAGAACATCCTCATAAATAGGTGGATCACACCATTCATTGATACATCGCGTGAAGGCCCAGATGTGAGCACTAGCATGATCATGATCATAAAAGTCAGGAATGTTATCAATAACATCTTCAGATATATCATGAGGGTAACCAACAATTCCTGAAAAATCAATAGGATAAAAAAAACCATCCATTTCTAACTAGACATTCAAACAAAGGTCTAAAGAAAAGGACTGGGACCCAAGATTTCCAAGGATTTAACAAGAAGAAGGACTAGCTTGCTTCAACCACAAACTCTTCCAAGTTCAAGGATGAAGCAAAACAAGCCGGGAATTCCTTCTTGCAAAATACCTTGTCAAATTATTTAAAAGTGGAGTCGCCAGATGACCAAGTTTATTTTAGACAAACAAGAGCATCAAACAAAGCAAAAACAAGAAGGAAAACAAAAGTTAATTTATTATGTTTGGAACAAGAATTGGACATCAATGAGTGCTTCTTCCCCAAGAATTTCATGCAGCCAACAAGGATTGCTCCTTGTAGTATACTTGATAGATTTGTTCAATGGAGTCGCCACTTGGAAAAGAATCACACAAAGCTAACCAATGCAAGCTCAAAGAATTATTAGTTCTTAAAAAGTTAAGTCGTTAAGACCAAGGATAAATGACTTATCCCCGGCAACAGCGCCAAAGATGTTGCTGTCCTTATACACACTTGCAAACGTGAGCTAAGTCCAGCTCACTTAGTGTGTCCTTGGAGGCACAATGCCTAGGTTCATAGCCCACGTTGTCACTTTGACGTCTAGGCTTACTCCTAGGGAAGCCAAAGGGGGTAGACCTTAGTTACTAGATGTGTTAGAGTTAGGTTCTAGGAGTTAATTTTAATTTGTTAAGGTTAGAGGGGATTCTAATCCTAAGATGCTAAGGAAACCATGCAAGATGCAAGGGTTAGCATGAAAAGCAAGTCCTTTCCCTAGGTCGACTAAGACTAGTGCCTAGAGATTGGGCAAGGGGTCAACTATGTTCAAGGGTGGTTCTTTACAAAATATTACAAATTACTTACAAGTTTACAAAAGAATAAATTAATCCAATGAATAATATCATGTACAATTACTTACAATAAAGAATGTTAGGATACAAATGATACAAAGCAAACTAACCACGTTTATCTTCTTATGTGTGCAGGATACAAAAGACTAAAGCATCAAATCACATCACCACATATATGAGATCATCATCAACACATTACTTCATCAACAAATTCCAAAGATTTAGAAGAGTTAAGCACAACTGTTATGAAGATTATTGAAGAAGACCTACACTCTTAATTATTAAACCCCCAAGTATTCTATTAGGTTTGGTCTAGGGTTTAATAGTTAGGCTTTTCTTAAGATTTATCAGTTTTAATTAGCTTTCACCAAAGCCTCCTCGTCCTGTTGCCAAATAACTGTTGGACGCTCAAGATAGTATGGCAACGAGGCCAACCCTAGCAGAACCAGCCAGCCCAGAACAAGAGTACTTCCCGGAGAGGACACACACTTGGTGCGTCACGGGGTAGTCCCCTGCCACTACCCTCCATTGTTTTCCTCAAGCTCCGTTTTAGATGGTGAAGATGGTGGTTTAAGGTACCCTAAAGTGGTCTATTAAGTATATAAGTTGATTAGGTAGACTTTTAGGTGGTTATTAGAGTGTTTAGAAGCTTTTAAAGCACTTTTTAGGTGCAATTTAGTGATATGGCCGAAACTGTTATTAGCTTTATTAGTGTGTTGCCTTAAGCTTAAACAATTGAGTATATCAACACATGTAAATCAAATAAAGAGATGGCTGAAAGAGTAAAGATACTATCACATGCACAACAATAGTTTGCTATGAAACAAGAGATCTATGGCAAGAACAACTTGCCTTAAAGAGATCAAAAGAAAATTTAAATTGTTTGCCTACTTAACCATTCAACATTCAAGCCCAAGTAGATGATTTCCAATAGATATAAACAATATAGAGAAAGAACCAGTTACTTATTAAGCACTTAAGATATTTGAAGCATTAAGATTTAAACCATGTGCATATGAAAGAGATCTATGAAGCTTGAAATGAAACTAAGCAATATCTAGTTAGATTATTAAGGTGTGTTGCCCAATAGGCTTAAGAATATGATATAGATCTAGAACATAAGCATTTAAAACATATTAAACTATAGATCACATCACATCACATCAAGTATTAACATGTAGCCTTACCTATTTGGGGTATTTCTCTCCCAACTAGGTAGGTGATTAGATTAGATTTTCTTAGTTAGGTTAAGTTTCTTTGAGATCTTAGTTATTAGGGCAAACCATGAAAGAGGAGCAAGAAAGGTAAGCAAAGCTACAATCTAATCTACAATCAAACAAGCAAACCCCACGGCCTAGGTTTGGAAGGTGCCCACACCTCCAAAACCTAGCGGCCAAGATAAAAAGAAACTCAAAAAAAGTGAAAAAAACTAGATCTAGCCTATGTCCTACCTACCCCAAGGCTCATAGAAAAGGGGAGGCCGTACCACTTCCCCTCTTACACTAGAGCTCAAACAATCAAGCAAAAAGAGAAGAAGTAGTGCACTACTAAGCTAGAAAATGAAGGGGGGGGGGTTAGAAATAGCTACCAAATCCCCCAAAGGGGTCTTGAAGTGTTGTGTGTGTCTCTTTGGGCCAGCCAAGAGCCTCCAACCAGATCTGATATACCTGCAAAAACAGCAAGCTTTGCTTGCTAGGATGGCTACASACAACCAAAAGAGGTTAAGGAAACCCTTGCCCTTTTGGGGCAAGAACTTTCCACAATAAAGGATATATATTTGATATAATTTTTGACCTACTTAAACAATTATATGCTAGCTGAAAATGACATGAAGGAACAACAATATTAGGAGAGGAGCAATAGATCTAGAGAGTTGGAGTATGTGAGAGCTTCAAGTGACCCTTCTCCTAGAAGGAGTTCCCAATGAAACCCTAGAGATGAACCTACAAGATCTCTTCAAACAACATGCATATAATAGACAATATGTTGATGTATTGCAATTAAACGACAATTCTATTTAACCAAACACATCAAGATATATAAACCAATAGGCATACACTCTATTAGATCTACTTAGATAACACTTTTCCTAAGATCTAGTGTTGCAAGCACTTAAAAAACATCAATACAAAGTTACCTCCCATGCATAAGAAAAATAAACATACGCCTTAGTCTTCTTGTTGTCCTCCAAAGCTTCTCCAAAATTTAATTACTCAAGAAAAATGGTTTTGGAGAGAAATACTCCAAAACCCTAGAGCATAGAATGAAAATGAAATGGAATGAATGACTAGAGAGAGAGAGTTGGAAATCAAGTAGCATAACAATAGCTCAAGATATGGTGAGTTGGGAGAGAGAAATGAGATCTATTTATACTTGGAGAGGCAAACCTACCTCTCTTGGATCTATGCCAAGTGTCCACCACCAAGAAAATGAGTAGATCTCAAGGTTAGGGCGCACCATCTAGGGTTTGAAAGCTAGATCTAGGGTGTAGAAAAATGTAGGAGGTGTTGGGATCACGCAAAGAGGTGTGGGAGGCCTTGGGATTGATGCTAAGGAAGGTGAGAGGTCACAAATAATTTTTAAAAAATCATTTGTGGAGTTTCTAGAAAAGGGGGGTGTAACTCCTCTTGTAGGGGGCAAAAAAAGGGTGAAAATGAAGGAATGGAGGGGGATTAATGAGAAAAAAGGAGTGGGGTCACCCTAGGAGGTGATGTGGGGGTTAAAGGGAGTCATAACTCATGAGAGGGGGCCCCAAATAAGTCACAACAACCTCCACCAAGGAAAAACGTCAATCCCCCTAGGGGGGCGTGATTTTTGAGTGTAGAAGGTGGGTAAGGGGTTGGAATAGGTTGAAAAAGGTTGGGAGGGTTATGTTATGCTTAGGGAGGCTCTCTCTAACCTTTATTCCACCATTTCACATCCTTAAACTCATTATTCCACCATTTTACATTTTTGCCATGTTTGGACTTTAGCAATTAAAATTGTTGTTTTAAACTGTTTGACACTTCGGGTAGACTAACCCATGGCTAAAGTTGTCCAACTGAGCATAAACTTGGTCCATGGATGTGGGGGGGGTGCTATTCCATTTCTTTTGAGCACAAATACCCCTATCAAAAGTCCAAGCATCTAGTTTTTACAATTATTGCTCAAAAATAATTAATTAATTAAATAATTAAACCTCCAAACTTAAGGAAATTTAATTAAAAATTAATTAATTAAAAAAAACTAACCGAGACTCGACGAAATTCCGCGAAACTTTCTAAGATGTCTTGCATCTTCATTTACAATGATTTCCCTATATAGTTACCCAAACATAAGCCCACTAGAACGACGTTCACCACTTTGGAGGACTTATTGCAGGTGTGAGGGAAAAACTCAAGGGAAATCAGTAAGGCTGAAAAGGCCAACTGATAACCTGAGGATAAAAAACCCTTGGTGAAAGGAACTCTCCCAGTGAACCGATCCCAAGGTAACTGACCTAGACATGACTCATGCAGACCTATTACATTATTAACCCACGCAGGGGTGTGGAAATTCTAGTTACAAAATAAAGTGCTGGGGCCAAACACTGCCCTGTAGGACCAAAAGTCTTCGACAACATGGCATCTGCTGATGCATCTCTTCATGGCACATGAGTTGACCACCGGTGCTAAATGGGCGGTCAACATATCTATCTATGTATTTGTCGCACTTTGGCCTAGGTTATTGTTTCCCTAGCACTTTTGGGTCTTAGACATGTATTTGGCACTTGAGATTATGTAAAACTACCTCATGAGGGGCCTCTACATATTTTTATGCACTTGGAGTTTGGAGGGCCCCTCTCCAATGCCTTGAGCCATCTTGGACGATTTTTCATTTAGGTGGGCTTGTTACATCGTGCCACATCATACTTCATGGAACGCTCCACACTCTTCATATTTGGAGGCACATGTCACAGTTCTTGAGGATCGGTCCACTTTGGAGATCACTTATTGGATTGTTGGAGCTTTTCCTTGGCACGTGTGGATTGTTTCGAGTCTTGACCTTCCTAGATTTAGGGGAGGTGTTTAGCATGGACTTGGGAAGTTGTTACATCCTAGTGGATTCACACATAATAGTTTGATGTTATTTTTGATGAGTCGTTCCCTCTTAGAGCTCCCACGTGCCACATATGTGGCCTAGATCTCTCTCTCTCTCTCTCTCTCTCTCTCTCTCTCTCTCCCTAGCTGTTTGCTCATTTCATGGATTGATTTAGCTTTGAGGAGGCAGTTGAGGTGGTTACATTGTCTTGAGGAGGAACATTGGCCCTTTTTGACCCTATTCTTCCTATTTTTGGGTGGGATGTCCTCTCTTTTTGGAGATTCTTGTACATGTGGTACAAATACCTTGTTAGTTTATGTATTTTTGACTTTGTCCTCATTGTTAGTTGGAGGATAAGTCTTTTTTATGATCTCTTAGGCTAGATCTAAGGAGAAAAACATTACTGTAATAAGAGGGTTGTTGAGCTTCCTCTCTATATAAGGCGCTCCTCCTCATAACATTGCTTGTTGTTGATTGGCATATTTGTGAATATATTGTTGAATATCTATTCAGGTAATTTGGTGTTTGTTCAAGTTCATCTCCCTTGGCTCTTATTTTTGTGCTTGCAAAGATTGGATGTGGATGTCAAGTCTCCTACATAGTCAAATTAGCAAATCGATCCATTTGAAGGGTAAACTCTACCACTTGGAAGGAACATTGCACGTGAGGTAATTCCTCCCCTTTTTTCCTTTGTTAATTTAGTAGTTGTTTATTGTTTCCTTGCTTTATATATCCTCCAGGAATTCTAGCAATGTAATTGGTTTCGGTTATTAGATTAAAGTTGAGCATGCTAA
The DNA here is from genome assembly GCA_009831015.1 of Picea engelmannii. Lineage (NCBI taxonomy): Eukaryota > Viridiplantae > Streptophyta > Pinopsida > Pinales > Pinaceae > Picea > Picea engelmannii. Next base: position 812,911 of record ML776801.1, read on the forward strand.
TTGAAGGTAATCCTTCTAGGACCCCTTCCTTGTAGGGTCTTGCTTTCTATTTTCATCTAGATCAGAGAGGAATTGATTGAGTCTTTCATAGCCTTGCCTCCTTTCTCTAATCCATTAAGGAAATAGGCCATTTAGAAGAAGTCCTTCTTCTTGACCCCATTAACTCTAGGATTTAAGCAGTTGTCTTCTCCCATCAACCACCAAACATATTAAAAAATCCAAAATCTTTTCTTTATTTTTGTTTATTTGAAATCTAAAGGAAATTCATTGAATATCATTAGATTAGATTTCACTCTAAGTTTAGTTGCTTTAATTCCAAATATATTCATTTCCTAGATTTGTTCAATTAGGGTTTTGTTTTAAAAGTTCTTATCTTGAAAAACCTAATTAAAAATTTGCCTAGATCTAGTATTTCAAGTTTTATCTTTGATCTTTGGGTTATTTATCTCATTTGTGTAAATTTGCAAATTGTCTTAGAATACATAAAAATCAGATTTACATTAGTCTCAATTCTTGTTCTATTTCATTATATAAGATCTTGGTATAGACTTGATCCATTTTCACAAACTAGAATTGATTCTTCAAGGTTTATTGTAAGTTCTAATTGTGATTTTACCTTAAGTTGTTGTAATTGTTTATCTTTCACTTAAGGAATATTCTTAATTAATTCAAATAAATCCAAAGTAGCATTTCAAGAGCATAAGTTGCATTAACCTTTGATTCAAGTCTAAATTTTATTACATGGTTAATCTTCACATTATATTTGCTTAAATCATATTGGGGAGTTTCTTTCATTGATTATTTTTTAAATCCTTATTAGTAATCTAACCGTAAGTGTTCATTTGAAGCGCTTATCTTATCTTTGGGTTGATTTCAATTCTAGTTGCAAATCTGAAATTTACATGTCACTTCAATAAATCAGATTTAGCAACTGGACAAGTCAAGTCTTTGCACTTGTCTTTATTTAAACACAAATTGGAATTTACCTTAAAGCTTCACATATTAAGATCAATTTTTGTCTTAACTTCAAGTTTGCATCTCTTATGATTCAACTTTCACTTAAAGTTGTTTTCAAAGTGTAATTTGGGTTTATTTCAAGTTTCATATTTCTTTACCAAATTCTGGATTAAGTTGGTATATTCAAGCATTTATCATTTACTTGGGTTGATAATTAGTATCTTACAAATATGGAATCATCTCTTGTACATCATTTAATTAGATTTGTAACTTATCTCTTCAAAGCTTAATATTACACCATTAAAGAGTTTGAGCAAGTGGTTTTCACCACTAAGGCTCAAATCTGGAAATTTGCCTTCAACACACATAATAATCTAGACTTTGAGTTCAATCCACTAAGTTCTTATTTGTTTTATGCATCTAAGTGGATTGTTGTGATGTTTTGCTTGTTCTACTAAAGATTAATCAATTTGAAGCATCATATCACTAAGTCATTGGATCCTTTATGTTTTATGTTATATCTTGGTGGGATTTGTTATCGCCCAAACTAGCACCCTTGTGAAAAGTCCCAACACAGGTACTAACTAGAGCAACAAAATGGGAAGTGCACCATTGTCACCTTAATACACTTTCCCCTTTACTTTAGGTTAGATCCTAGAAGCCAAGGGGGTATCCCTATTTATGAAAACAAACCTCTTTAAGTGAATTACGAACATGTAAGCTTATGATTTACTTTAATGAATTCAAAATATATGTAACAAGACCATGCAAAAGGATTCCAAGAAGTGATTAAATGCTTTAAAGTTTAACATTTAGAATCAATAGGATGAACCACAAGTATATCCACTTGAGAAAGAGGACTAGGAGGTAGTGGATGTGTGTGCCAAATATGATATGTAAGATAAGCAATGTAAACAACTTCAGATTTGCATTTATATTTATCACTCAATAAATAAAACTTCAATAGAGCCAATGAAGGAAATCTAAATAAATATTTTTATTTGATTTTTCATTGTTAGATTTCGCTCTAAACAAATAAAAATAAAAAGATTTTGAATTTTAGGGATTTTTGGTTGGTTGTTGGGAGACAACAAGTGCTTTTCTCCAATTAGGGCTTATGGGGTCAAAAAGTGTGCCCCTCTAAAAATTGGTCACTTCTATCTTAAGGATGAGGGTAAGAGATTAGAACCCTAGGGGTAGAGTAATTCCTCACCTAATCAAGATAAGGTATGAGGACCAAGGGAAAAACATTCACCAACAAGATCAATTATGGCTTGAGTAAAATACTTGAAACCCTTGCCAAGGAACCAAAGGAAAAACAAGACAAGAGATTGAGCACTTACCAAACCAACAAAGGAAGATGGGAGAGATAGAAACCCTAGATGTATTCCTTCCAAGTGGTTAAATAACCCTTCATATGGATTGATCTTGTAGCTAGTAGAAGTCTTGAACATTCACAACTAATCTTTGATGCACCAAGAAAATAACCAAGAAAGAGAGAGCTCCAAGAATTGACACCAGAACCTCCAATAGGTGGATCTTCAACACATTGTATTCTCAAATGATATCCAACAATAACAACAATTTGGAATGTGAGAGGAGAGCCTTTATTTCTAGATGAGGCTTCCACATCTTTCTCATTCTTTATTATTTTCTATCTCCCTAAAATTAGAATAGGAGAATCACAAAAAATGACTTGTCATCCACACAATGAAGGAGACTAAGTCAACTACAAGTAAAACATGCCACATGTACAATAAAAACCTCATGAGAAGGGGACGTCCCATAAAGGAGGGTGACTTGGTGAAGGTGCTCAACGTTCGATCAAAAGAGTATAGTGAAAGCCTCAAAACATGGTGTGGAAGTCTCCCAAGCAGGAAAAGTGCCAACGACTAGCATCTAAGCGTGGAACGACCTCATGGAAAGGGTGAGAAAAGCCTCAAAAGGTGGATGACTCTTCAAATAATGCTCATAAACCCTCCAAATATGTCTCCAAGTCACGACCATATCCATATCTCATGTCAAGGCATCTCTTTGAAGCATGGACGAGACCCACCAAGTCAAAAAATGGGTCAGAAAACCCCCAACGACTAAAGTGACGTCCAAATGATTGGGGTCGAACCTCAAATCAAGTGTAGAATAGCTTAAAAGATGACAAAATATGAGAGCACTCTAGGATCCTCAACGTGATGTGTAGAGGTGACCCATGCAAGTGAAAATAACCCATCTATGTCTCGGAGGATGTGACTAGTGCCTTGGGATACATGTATTGCGTTGAGAACTGTGAGACTTGCCTTAGGAAATGTGAAAGTGAGTGACCATCTGCAGAATCATCTCCAATAGTAGATGGTCAAAGTGTGACAAATCCATGATATGGGGGTCCATGCTTAGGAACAAGATAAGTGTGCTATACATAGGTATGACAACCTTTACAACATGAGCAACACTTTGACATTACAAACCAAGAAGTGAGAGAGACTAGCAGCTCCCCTAGATCATGTGTCTTAGTAGATCCATCCCAAGTCTCTCGCATGTCTACCTTGATCATAAGTGACAAACATGGTGATGGGGGGTCATTGGGAGGTTGCAGGGGGGCGCAATGTCCCCAATTTTTTTTTTTGCATCTGTTTTTAGTGGTTTTTCAGCACATGGTTTTCGCCGATGGTTTTCTAATTCCGGTTAAGGAATTAGGGTTGTTGACTAATCCATGTCAGTGGATTAGGGTTTTTGGATGCTGCGAGATCCAATGTTGTATATGTCGTGTTGGGGAAACTGTCGGCGTGGGTCCGGAATGTAACTTTTTGGCGACATCGGCGGAAAATGTCTGAATATTTCGGAAAATGTCGAAAGACCTCAAAAAAATACAAAAACACTCATTTTTTTCAATTTTTTAAACTTGTAAAGCAATGCTACATAAATATGAAAAGACAACCAATAAATAAGATGCACAAGATGTCAAGTGGTCACATATCGTTACTAAACTAAAAATTTTGAAGCATGTTCCTGATAGGATGATAGTAGATACAAAATCACATCAAATGATCAAAATAAATGTATCTCATGAGATGAATCATCATGAGGCATCCAGATACTAAATAGTACATGATAAAATGAAAATGATAGATCATAGGAATCCAAATCATTGATTTCCTCTAGGCCAGGCTGCTCTAGCCCTTTTACAGGTAAAGGGCACCAATTTTTCTCTGGAAGCAGTAGGTGGTCGTGGAGGTACTCTAGATGAGCTTGGAGTGGAAGCTTCAGCTACTTCAGATGCTCCATCTGAGGTGGTAAGTGATGGGAACGAGGTGGAAGGAAAAGTGTGTTGCCTCCTCCCAGTCCCAACAGACCCAAGTCCAACTCCAGGCATGGCTCTCCGTGGAGGTGGTCGTGGCATTGGATCCACTGGAAGTCCAATCTCCTCCTCAGCCTCTATATCCACTGGAAGTGGAGCATCGTCCTCCTCCTCCTTTGTTGCCCCCTCCTCCCTTAAATCATCTGCATGCTCCTCCAACCACTCGGGGGCCGCCTCCATTTTAGGCTGCTGAATCTCCACCCTCCACTGACTGGTGGTGTCAATGTTATCCAATGAAATGGCTTCTATGTCAGGTTCTTTGTCAAGTTGCTTCACTCACAACCTTAGATTCTAGTAGACATATACCAAGTCATTAAGGCGCTGGGTACCTAACCTGTATGAACATTGAGAGCTATAGTTAGTGATGGTAAATAAATAGTAAATACTAAATTGTAAAAATTAAAATTAAAAAAATATAAACAAATTAAATTTTGATTGTAGCATTTTTTAACATTTCTAACCTGTTGCACTTCTTGGAGTGTATCTTTTCAAAGACACTCCAATTGCGCTCACACCCTGAAGAATTGCAAGTTTGACTAAGCACTCGAACGACAAGTTTCTGAAGCTCTGAGAGCTTTCCACCAGACATCTACAATGAATAAAGTGAAAGGAAGACAACGAATTATATTTCGGATTTCCACCAAGTAATAAATGTCATATATAATATATAGAAAGGAATAAACAAAATTTGAAATTGAAGCTTACCCGACATCCTTTTGGTCCTATCTTGGACAACCATATCATAGCCCAACATCCCGGATGCCATCCTATATATCTCATTCTATCTAGAAATATCTGAGCGTTCAGCTGGAGTCAACACCATCCTCTTAATACACTGGAGGAAACCATCAATGACCTCACCATCAAAATTAAATCCACAAGCATAAGGGAATGCAGGGTTGAGGTAGAGCCCTGCTGCATGAATGGGATGATAGAGAGTGTTATTCCATCACTCATCAATCACACCCCATATCTGAGCTCTCTTGGTGAGTCCTTCCTCCCCCTTCTTCTCATAGTACCAGTAGATAGCTTCCTTGGCCCTATCTGTTAATGTTTATGCCATTATTATAGTTCTTTGCATTTCAATAGATAAGAGCAACATAAGAACAAGATCACTGAGAAATACGCATTCACAAGAGACACAACATTTATCCTGGGAAACCCTCTAGGGGAAGAAAACCCAGCAAAAACTTCCTTGTCATAAATTGCCAATACAATGTCAAGAGATAACTCAAACCAATACAGATAGTCCTCTCCAAAAGATGCGCCACTCTTCTCCCTCTCTCCTTTGCCGGTAACAGATCAGAACTTGTCTCTCAAACTGAGCAAGTGAGTTGTGTT
>ML776801.1:837167-847414 GCA_009831015.1 Picea engelmannii
CCTTCAACAAGTGTGCCTCACTTAAAAGATGAAATACCCCAACAAGGGCGCAAAAATCAGATCTCACAAGAGAGTGAGTTGTGTGTTATGTCAAAATGAGGATAAAACTCCTCAATATATACTGTATCATGACCTTTAATTAAATTTTAGGTCAAGCCCTCCTTAGGGAGACGTTAGGCCTTTTTGGGGCCAGTGCAGCATCCAGAAGCCAGACGTTAGCCCTCCTTGGGCTCTTCCAAGCTGCCACACGTGCCAACAACCCTGTCCATCTTCCATACGCTCATGATGACGTCACAAGCCTCTTGGTGACGTCTTGGGTCATCTGGGGCCAACGTTCCACTGCAAGTGGGTCAATCCCCCTAGGTCCGGCTCAACCAAAGTGTCCCTGATGGAACGCCCTTCTTCTTCTTAGGTGCAAAAGCTCAATCAAGCATTGTCTTGTCTCTGCCCCTGATGGGGTCTCAACAACCATTTGATGGGCTCTTCAGCCCCATGGAGGTCCGAACTAATCATCTCCCCATGTGTACTGGTCCACTTGGTACTTGTCCGTCGGGCATGGTCCTGCACATCAAAAACTTCGCCCTCCATGGGCTCATTAGTCATAGGGATCATAGCAATGTTAATCACGTCTCATCATTAATATTATCAGACATATGCATAAAAACCCTGATATATCATCCAATAGCTAAAAGATATTACAAAGACCTACAATACAAGACTGAAGAAAAAGACAAGACACCCTATTAGGCTAGTATCCATAAGGAAAGGAAAGTCTCCAAGGGGTATCATCCAAACCATGTAGAATGAGGTGATGTGGATAAGGGATGTCCAGACATATGGGTAGAGTGAAAGACAGGGATGCATGATATTACCTGTGGGTGCCTTTGTAGAAGGCGAGCTGTACCCGTCATGGATGCAATTTTTTCAAGCCCTTTATTGCCTTTATTCTTTCTTTTCTTTATTTGCTTTTTTCTTTTTTTATTTCAAGGACTAACTAGAGGACACTGCCTTGGCGTGGTGACCAGAGTTGACAGTGTTACCCACAAGCACTTTCATAGAGATGATAAGGCTGGCTTGTGATGAGACCCCCTTTCCCTTGGCCATGCAATCAAAGGTCACTGCCCTGGCGTGGTAACCAGATAGTGGTAATGTCATGCTGTTAGGTACCCATGAACATAATAGGCTGGCTCGTGATGAGACCCCCTATCCTCTTGGCCAGGTCTTGTGTTTTTGTTATTTTTCTTCGGGTCCCTCTTGTTTCTTGCTGAGAAGCTTTTTTTATTGCCTTCTCGGGGATCCCCAGGCGAGGCATCTCGAGGTTTCATTTTTTATGGCTTTTATCTTTTACTAGCTGCTTTTACCTTCTGGGCCTTTAGCCCCTTCTTCCCATGAGATAAGGTGCAACCCTACAAACAGATCATCCTAATGCCCAGACTAGGGGAATGGGACTGATGAGCGGGAGATAAAAAAGTGATGATATGATGGGAGCGGACGATGGTTCTTTAGAAATCCCCCCGGTGGAAAACCAAAACCTATGGGTATAGGCTTGCTAGGACACCCTGCAAATCCCCTCAGCAATGGTCAAGTGGGTCAATGTAAGATCCAAGCAGTTGTTAGAAATAAAAGGAGTAAAATGCATATATTTAAAGGTTATAATGATCAAAAGTGACACACACCATGATACCTGGACCAATTACCTCATGGAGCAAGAGCCTTTTCCGATACAAGACCAAGCCGATGGTGATGGATGCTACTGCTGCTGACAAGATGAGTCTAATGAAAGAAGAAAATGATGGGCCCTCTAGGGCCATGCTCAGGTCAATCCTGCTCTTGGTACTCCATGTCTAGGACCTGTGGGCCTCGAGACATGATCTCCTAGTTATCCCTAGAAATTGGGGATAACAGGCCATAAATGTTCCACTACGCAAGAGAACTCAAGTTCCCTCGATCTCTTATTGCATGGTTGGTCTCAAAGGAACCTTGGCCAAGCATGTACTGGCTCAATTGTTGTCGTATCTTGTATTTAGCCCAAGGAAATGAGAGTGTTGGGGTTTGGGCTTACCTCTTTAGCTCTTGAATCTTGCAAGTTGAAAGTTGAGATAGATGGTTGCCTTTGTTCTCTCCTCCAAGCTCCTCTTTGTTCTCTGTTTCAAACTCCTCTTTGCTCTCTCCTCCAAGCTCCTCTTTGTTTTCTTCTTCAAGCTCCTCCAAGCTTTCCTTTGCTCTCTCCTCCAAGCTCAAGCAAACACAAATAGAAACGAAGAGGAAATGAGAGGGGGAAAATATATTTTATTCCCTCCTCACTTTCCCCTAACCCCTCCCTAACCACACCCCGCACTCTAACTCAACTCAAAAAAAAATAAAAAATGAGTATTTTTCTCTCTTTAGCATGGAAGCATGCGGGCCCTACACGAAGTGCTCGGGAAGCGTGGCTGAAGCGTTCAGGAAGCGAGCTTTGGAGTGAGATTCCGAAATCCGGAAGCGCACTTCTGGATTTCGGAAGCTCGCTCCGGGGTGCAACGCTTCCATATTGACAGGGAGCGCATTTTTGCACCCCGGAGCGCACTTCCAGATTTTGGAAGCTCGCTCCGAAGCTTGCTTCTTGAGCGAACCCGCTCCGGGTGGGGTTCCGAGGGTGGAGCGGGGGAGGCGCTTCCAGTAACCCTGATGTGAGAGGGGAGCATTATCAAATCAAGAAAATACCAACATTCCTAATATGTAATCAAAACATGATATACAAGAAATTATTTAAAGACGCCTATGGCATTACCATCATAATGAAGATTCAAATATGTGATCGAAATAAAACCACAAGTAACATTGGTTAAAGTCAAGGCCCATAGGCTCTAAGAGTTAGAACTTCGGTCTGGTACCATATGTAATGACCCAAATTTTAATTCAATTAAAAGCATAAATAAATCTAGCAATTTGCAACCATTAAACAAAGAAAGTAGAAATACATTGATTATGATCACATAATTGACGAGAGTGAGCAAGTGGTGAGAGACTTACTTGAGAGGTGAAGACCTCAACTTACTTGTAACGCTATGCCTGTCGATCCATTGCACTCCAAGCTTTGATCCAGCTTGCCGCAACAACAATGTGGTGGGCGACTCTCCTCCCAACCATCCCCTCAGTTATCACCACTGAGAGCCTTTGAGCCCTCGATCAACTACCTATGCCAACTTCCAAGCCTTTTTCCTCAAATTGCCCATCCAAAAGATATCAACTTTCTTCTTCTCCTTCATTGTATAGAATTATTCTTACACATTCATGCAATAACTTACACTTGTCATTAAATAATTAATCATGTCATTTTTAGCCTTTTCTTAATTTAGTTTTTTTTATATTCCCCTTTTATTCTATTAATAAATTAATTCTTTTCAATGTTCCACCAAGGCTCTGTGATGAGGGGATGTAGGTGCGGGGAGACGCACAGGGGGGATGTGTGGAAGTACCCCCAAATTTTAGGGATTTTAGGGAAATGGGGGACGGGGGGACGCCTATATAATATAAAAAATATAAAATAAATTTAAAAGAAAATAATAATGATAAAATCTTAACAATAACAATTCATCAGTAAAATACTAAATACTACTAAATTAGTAAATTGAAAATTCAAATTTGCAAATGATATAAACTATTAAACATGATTCAAATTTCAAATTCAAATTCAGTAATGAAATATAATGATTCATAAATCATAAATGAAAGTTGAAACAAAAATAGTAAAATATTGATACATCGATTTAAATTCATCATTCCAGAATCTAATTAGTACTAAGCAAAATAGTAGATACTAAAGTCTGAAATAGTAAATTGGAATTATTCAAACTCAAAAAGAGTAAATAGTAATTTTTGCTTTTTAAATTTAAATTTTTATTTAAATTTTTGTTTCTTAAGCCTTATTAGGCAAAAATTTAGGGGGGATGCCCAGGAGTCCCCCTTTCGGATGGGAACGTCCAGAGGCCCCCCTTTTCAAGGGAGGATGCCCATGAGTCTCCTGTTCGGGCAGGGACGTCCAGAAGATCCCCTTTTCAAGGGGAGATGCCCAAGAGTCCTCCTTTTAGGGAGACTCGCCCCCCACCTTGGGGAGTCGCATCCCCTCGCGTCTCCCCAAAAAGGGGACATGGGGAAACGTCCCCCCAAGAGTCCCCCTGTCCCAGGTGCGTGGGAAATGTGGGGGGTGCGACCCCCACACTGGGGAACGCGTCCCTGTGGAGCACTGATTCTTTTTATTATTTATCTTCTTTCTATTTTTATACTATTTAAATACTTATTATTATTATTATTATTTATTATTATTACTAATTATTATAATTATTATTTATTAATACGGGGCATTACACATGACTTTTTAATGTTTATGTCTTTACATAGTTTGAGACCCTCGACAGTAGGTAAGAACCTTGCTTTATTGTTGGAAGAAAGTCCTAACCTAATTGATAATGTGAGAAGAGATTTCCATCCTGTTCTCCTATGATCCCTCCACCTCTTGCTTGCTCAGGGATGCCTTTGGCACTAAATTTCAATGTCATTCATCTGAAAGTAATAGTACACTATGAGATTGAGCAATCCCTCGTGTTTTTCCTTTCACTAGTGGCATACATAAAGTCTTTCAGTTCCCACTACTTCAATATACCCAGGACTTTGAAAGAGATCCCTGGACCCAACTTTGATATGTGAAGATATACGTTTTGGAGCTTGCTTAGTAAATAGGTCTATTCTTATCTAGATTTGTTGAGGTCCTCCTTCTTACTGCCTAAAACTAATTGCGTTTTAATGAGTAACCCCAGCAAAATCAATGCCAGGTAATATTTTTGTTAAGGTTCCTAATATTTTTTTGCCAAAGCTGTGTCAATTCCAGTTCCTTCTTGCCTACTTAAATAACATATGAAGAAAGTATTGTTGGTTTCAATGGCTTCAAGACAAAACAACCCTGATTGTTTGCATTAACTTCTTCTCAGCCTCCAACCTTTTTGTTTAGCATGGCTTCCTTCAGCTTATTGCATGTTTATTATTTTTTGATTGAATAAATAAAAAACATGTAATTGCGGGCATAGAGCCCTGGATTACATCATACATGTCTTTTAGGTGATATGTTGTTCATGAAAGTGCCAATATGTGCATGTCATTGTCAAAGGAATTATTATTAAAATAACATTTACATGTATTTATAAATATTTATCACAAAAATTCCCTCCTATGTTTTTGAAATAAAGCTAATATTTTAAAAATTTAAATTCCTTTTCAAGTCATATCCATCTCATGACATGTATACCAGTTGATCAGTGGTGTATTTAATTGTCAACCACTGGTATGGGCTACAAAATGAGCTATTTTGGACAGCTTGTACCTTCCTAACTTACATGGCACCATTTTGAACATGTCACACACCCAGGAGGAAATATGGAGGTAATGCATATGTGGGAGAAATTTGGAAGTTTAACATGAGACCATGTACCCCTGAAGTTAGGGTCTTCTCCCTTAGTTATTATGAACCTTTTGTATACCATTTCTCAGATGAAACATTTTGTATGTTGAGTTAATTTGTTTTGTTTCTACTATCAGATTATTTGAAAGATTTAGAAGCACTTCATTCACTTGTCATAATCATTTTTAAAAAGCTACTGTCAGAGATAATGATATATGGTGATGTATTGGTATCTCTTTGTTAATCTAAATCTTGTACTATCATATAATATTTGCTTGTATTTCTGACCATGATTTGTGGATCTAAACAATGTGCTTGGCCTAAGGACAATGTTGCCTCTTTATAACGAGCATTCAAATTTTGATGGATACTCGAGCTCCAAATTAATATCTGAAATACAATTTAGTCCAAGATTATATGGACCATAGTCACATGATACAATGAATAAAACTAACAGACTTTCTATTACCAAATTCTTGGAAGTTGTGAAATTAATTCAGTAAACAAGTACAACCCTGGTGATGATTGTCTTTTATTTATTTAGAAGTGGTTGCTAAATTTACTATGTTCTTATGTTTTATCATAGATATTATAATTTCTTTGCAAGTTCTTTCTTGAGTCAACAAATAGTCCTGCATATTTCTTTCCCGTGGGTTTGTTGCTAGCAACGAGGTGACAAGTTTGTTAGTAGCACAATAGATTACAAATTGCATAAAGAAACAGAAGGCAGGGAAGGGAAGGGAAGGGAAGGGTGGGAAAATAGACAGGTAGTGGTTGCACTCATCAAAGTCAACTATATGGTGGGAAAGTAACTTTCACAAACACACACAGTACCTTTTGTTACTGGATGTACCTTTTAGTCCCACTGACCTACTTTTGTGGTCATTTTTCGGACTTTAATATATTTATCTTATCTTAAATTCTAATTTGTTTGAATATTTATAGATTCTTTATAACCATATATCTGTATCCTACTTTTTCTGTACTTTTTGGTAGTCATACAAATTCTCAGAATGTATGTTGTGGCTATGCCATAGGCCTGAAGTGGAGCCTGATATATCTCAATTTATGTTATTGGCAGGCAGCTGTGCTTAAGGAGGAATTTAACATTGATTTGCGTGTAATGGGCATCATTGGTTCTAAAACAATGGTTCTGAGTGATCTGTAAGTGACCACCAACAGATTTTCTTACTCTTATATGCCAATGGCTTTTAGCATTTTAGACTTATTAAAAACTTCAAATTGCTGCTTTGTGTTGTCTTCTGGTTGACATTAATGTTTGCATTTAGAGTGATTTTCTCTATCGAAGCCATTTGGTTTCACTGAATGTATATTGAACTGCTCTTAGAATATTTTTCCTGGTTTTGTTGTTTAATCCAGATAATAAATTTTCCTTTGACAGGGGCATAGACCTGCAAACATGGAGGGAGCTTCGGAAAGAAAAAGGCCAGTCTGCTGATCTAGAAATGTTTATTCAGCATGTGCATGGAAACAACTTTATACCAAATACAGTTATTGTAGATTGCACAGCAGATCCAGAAGTTGCTACGAATTACTACCGATGGCTGCGAAAAGGAATGCATATAATTACTCCTAATAAAAAGGCAAATTCAGGACCACTAGAGCAGGTAAGTAGTCAAGTAATAGACCCTTCAGTTGTGACCCAATAGGGTATCCTGAAATACCACTCATAGTATTCAGCTCATTTAATTTTGTTATCTTTAATAAAATTACTTGATTTTTTCCTTGGAAAAAAAAGTGTATGATTTGGGATGAAACATTGAGACCCTTTTGTGCATGCACTCATGCTAGTGATGGCTACACATTCTATAAATCAATATGTTATTAATAGAAGAACCAAGGGACTTGAAGGTATTTGTTACAAAAAGAGACTTTGGGAAGGAGGTGATGTGATGATGAATTGTTCCACGGCCTTCTTGAGGCAAGACACGTGGAACACGTTATGAATCCTGCTCCCCTTTGGAAGCACTAGCTCATAAGCAACCTCGCCTACTCGGCGCATGATCTTGTAAGGTCCATAAAATCTAGGCTTGAGCTTCTCGGCCCCACTCTTATTCAGAGATGACTGTCTGTAGGGTTGGAGTCTCAGGAAAACCAAGTCCCCAACCTCAAAGCTGCGCTCTATCCTGTGCCTGTCCGCACTCATCTTCTGCCAATTCTACGCTGTCTGCAGGTTCTCTTTTAGTAACTTGAGAATATCCCGACTCTCGGTGATCCAATCCTTGGCTTTGGGAGCTCTGTTCTCCTCGAAAACCAAGTCTATCAAAGTGGGAGCATCATAACCGTACAATGCTCGGAAGGGTGTCATGCCAACGGACACGTGGAAGGTGGTGTTGTAGCAATGCTCTCCTAGATGTAGCCACATGACCCGCGTTCTCTGCTGTCCACTCACATAGTTTCTCAAATACCACTCAACCCACTTGTTGACTATCTCGGTCTGCCGATCTGTCTGAGGGTAATAGCTGGTGTTGGGTGTCAACTCTGTCCCCACCAATCTAAACAACTCCCTCCAAAATGTACTAATAAACTGACTGTCCCTGTCACTGACGATGTTCCTTGGCAACCCATGGAGCCTGAAGACCTCCCTGAAGAATAACTCGACCACCTGAACTGCGTTGTAATCTGTCGGTATGGCATAAAAGTGAGCAAACTTGGTCAATCTGTCGACCACCACATAGATGCAGTCCTTACCCTGAACCTTGGGTAGCCGTGTGATGAAGTCCATCGATATGCTCTCCCATTTTTGCTTCGGAATGAGAAGTGGTTGAAGTAGTCCTGCTGGAAGCTTATGCTCTGACTTGTTTTGCTGACAAGTCACACACTCATTGACGCACCTCATAACATCCTGCTTGAGGCCTTTCCATGAGAACCTCTCTCTAATCTGCCTATGGGTTTTGAAAAACCCCTGATGTCCTGCCAGTGGTGAATCATGAACTGCTGCTAGGATTTTCTTCTTGAGCCCTGAACCTGGCACTAAGTAGACTTTGTCCTTGTAGAATATGACATCGTCAATGACCCTGTACCTGTCATCTTGAACCAGTCCATCCAAAACCTCACAAGCGAACTTGTTCTTGGAATATTCCACTAACAAATGGGATTTCCAATCCGCCGAAACCTCCATCAAAGAACATGCTGCAGGTCTCCTAGACAGTGCATCAACCACAATGTTCTTCTTCCCTTTGACATACTCTATGTCGAAATCGAAGGCCTACACCTTCGTCACCCATTTCTATTGGCGCTCATTGAGATCCTTCTGCTCAAGGAAATACGTTAAGGTGTTGTGATCTGTTTTGACCACGAATTTTCTACCCACCAAATATTGTCTGAATTTGGTCAAGGCATGCAAGATTGCCAGCATTCCCTTGTCATAAATAGAGTACAACCTCTCGGGCTAGCTGAGCTTCCTTCTCTCGAACACAATGGGGTGTCCTCCCTGCATCAAAACTGCCCCGATACCCTCGCCAGACGCATCACACTCTAATACAAACGATAAAGTGAAGTCTGGCAATGCTAACATTGGACAGGTGCCCATGACTTCCTTCATGTGATCAAAGGCTTTCTGTGACTCATCGGTCCAGATGAAAGCCTCATGTCTGGTGAGATCTGTAAGTGGTGCTCCACGTTGAGAAAAACCCCTGACAAACTGCCTGTAATAGTTACATAGCCCAAAGAAGCTCCTCAACTCTGTCACATTCCTTGGCGTTGACCAATCCAAAATGGTCCTGACTTTGCCCAAGTAAAGTAGTTCTATCATACCGAATTCACACTTGGACTCTTTGGCGTATAGTGACTGTGTCTCCATGATGCTGAGTACCTCATCCAAGTGCCTCTTATGCTTCTGCCATGTCTTGCTGTAGACCAAGATGTCGTTGAAGAATACCAAGATTGATTTCCTCAAATGATCCCTGAATATGTGGTTCATGCAAGACTGAAATGTAGTCGGTGCATTGGTTAGCCCAAATGGTAGAACCATAAACTCAAAATGACCGAAGTGGCATCGAAATGACGTCTTCTCTATGTCCTTCTCTCGGATGCTGATATGATGATATCCAGAGTGTAGATCAATCTTCGAGAAGAAAACTTCCCCAGGCAGTTCATCCATCAACTTATTGATGCGAGGGATATGATACCGGTTCTTGATGGTTTTCTTGTTCAAGGCCTAGTAATCGATGCACATCCTCATGGTACCATCCTTCTTCAGAACTAAGACAACTGAAGAAGCGAATGGACTACTGCTAGGTCTGATGTGTCCCATCGCTAACAATTCCTTAATTGCTTTCTCTATCTCATCCTTGAACCTCTAGGATGACGATAGGGTGGTGTGATCATAGGTTTTCCCCCTCCAACTCAATGGTGTGCTCAAACCCCCTGTCAGGTGGTCTCCCTGGTGGAATCGAACCAAAAGCCTGCTGATGCCATCCCAACAAGTTCCTGATCTCTGTCTGATACTGCTGTCGACCCTCTGAATTCCTCTGCGTAGTGATCAAGCACTCTGCGACATATGCTACCTCCCCATGCTTGAAGATCCTCTCCATCCTCTTGGCCGAAACTGTCCTGGGTGCCCCTGTTGACATGCCCCTCAGAACAAGCCTCTTCCCGTCACTGTCTTTGAACCCCATCTCCAAGTTTTGGTAGTTGGTGGTGATTTTGCCCAATGTGATCAACCACTGGACTCCCAACACCACATCTCTGTCAGATAGGTCAACTACATAAAATGTGTCTCTCAGGGTGTAGTTACCTAACTTTATCTCCAAGTCCAGAACTCTGTCTAGACACTCCACTGTATGGCCAT
>ML776801.1:856325-867610 GCA_009831015.1 Picea engelmannii
ATTCAATCAAGAAGTTTTGTAGAAATTCACTTACATTTAACCAAGAAATCACATAGCAAAACCCTAGTTGTAATACCTTCCACCAAGAGAAATGCCAAAATATGCCAAGAAAGTCTTCCTTCAACAAGTGCGCCTCACAATTTTAGTCAATAACCCTAAGGAGGGCACAAATTTCAGATGTCACCAAGTGGTGAGTGAGAGATGATGAAAAAATGAAGGTAAACCCCCTCAATTTATACAATACAATGACCTAATTTTACTTTTTAGGTCATAAAAACACCGACAAGGCCAAAATACTAAAATCATACTGTTTTACATTAAATGTTTAAATTAAAACCCTAATCAAGCAATAGAAGGACGTCATCCCCTTTCTAGGGTGACGTTAGCCCCTTTGAGGGCAAATGCAGCCTCCTGAAGCGAAACATTAGGCCTTCTTGGGCTTCTCCAAGCTGCCACATGTGCCAAACTGTCCTTTCCATCTGACAAAACGCTCATGAAGAAAGGATGACGTCATGAACCTCCTGGGTGATGTCCTAGGCCTTCCAAGGCCAACGTTCCACTGAAAAGGGCACAATCCCCCTAGGTCAAGCTCTACGAGGGTGCCTCTGCAAGAAGTCCTTCTTCTCTCTGGTGCAAATCCCTCTGTCCTGTCTGTGCCCCCTACTGGGGTCTCAACATCCATCTGGTGGGCTCTTCAGCCCCATGGAGTTCCGAACTGATCATCTCCGCATGTGTACCTGTCCAACATGGTACTTGTCCGTCGGGCATGATCCTGCACATCAACAACTATGCCCTCCATGGGCTCATAAGTCACAGGGATTATAACAATGTCAATCACATCTGATCATCAATATTATTAAACATGTGCATAAAACCCCTATTACCCCAGTTAAAAGCTCAAAGACATTATACAAGCTTGCAATACAAGTCTGGGGAAAGTGACAGGGCGTCCTATTGGGCTAGTGTCCACTGGAAAAGGAAAGTTCTCGGAAAAGACTAAATCTAAGCCACGTAAGTGGGTGATGTGGATAAGGGATGTCTTGATAATGGGCGCAGTGAAAGTAGGGGAATGCAAAGCTTTACCTGTGGGTGCCTTTGTAGAAGGCGAGCTGCACCTGTCCTAGATGCAATTGTTTCCAAGCCCATTCATGCCTTTTATTCTTTATTCTTATTGCTTTTTCTTCAAGAAGCTAATCAAGGGACACTGCCCTGGTGTGGTGACCAGTGGTGACAGGGTTACCCACAAGTACTTTCACAGAAATGAGAAGGCTGGCTCGTGATGAGACCCCCTTTCTCTTGGCCATGCAACCAAGAGTCACTACCCTGGCGTGGTAACCAACTGCTAGGTACCCATGGACCTAATAGGCTGGCTCGTGATGAGACCCCCTATCCTTTGACTAAGTCTTGTTTTATTATTTTTATGGGTCCCCCTTGTTTCTTGCTGAGAAGCCTTTTACTGCTTTCTCAGGGATCCCTGGGCGAAGCATCTTGAGGTTTTATTTTTTAGGCTTTTATCTTTTGCCAGCTTGCTTTTACCTTCTGGGCCTTTAGCCCCTTCTTTCCACAAGGTAAGGTTCAACCCTCAAATGATTGGCCAACCCAATGCCTGGACAAATGAAATGGGGTAGATGAGCAGGAAGCAGGATGAAAAAGTGGTAATATGAAAGGAGTGGACGATGGATTTTCGGAAATCCTTCCAGTGGCAAACCAAAACCTACAGGCACAGGCTTGCTAGGGCATCCTGTCATTCCCCCTAGACATGGTCAAGTGGACAAGTATAAGATCCAAGCATTCGTTAGAAATAAAAGGAATTAAATGCACATATTCAAAGGTTTTGAGGATCAGAGTGACACATACCATGATACCCAGACTCATTACCTCATGGAGCAAGAACCATCTCTGACACAAGACCAAGCCGATGGTGATGGACGCTGCTGCTGCTGGCAAAGTAGAGGCGCTGAAAGGGAGAAAAGGTGGGCCTTCTAGGGTCATGCCTAAGTCGATCTTGCTCTTAGTACTCCATGTCTAGGACCTGCGGGCCTCGAGACATAATTTCCTAGTTATCCTTAAAAGTGGGGATAACAGGCACATGGTTTGGATCGGTGAGCCTCTAAATCGATAGAATCAACTAGTTTTGGAAAGACCAATTTGGTTATGATAACATTGGTCTATACATATACATATAGAGTCTCACTGATCCAAATCATGTGCCGAAACTGGAGATGGCTAGTTCTGTACACACACACACATATATGTAGGTTGCACGGGAACTCGTCCCCCCCCAAAATAACCCCCATACCCACCGTTTCAGCATTTCAAAGACTTGGGGAACTCTAGCAAATGTTCCCAAATTGGTGGGAACTTCATTGGGGACTCTGGGACTTGCTGGCCGTCTCTAAGATGTTTCAGGAATATTTGAGGGACGTTCCAAACAAATTTCGGGGATGTTTTGGGCATGCATCTTCAGTTTTGACAATGGACATTGATGATTGGACAATATGATCATTTTTCCCATCCATTTTTTTGTATTACACTAAATCTAAATTTGCTATACAAGTTGCAGCTCAAAACATGGGTTTTGTATGATGGGTTTCGATTTGGGTTTCTGGTGATTTAACTATTGTCTTTTTAACAACAACATTACAACAAACAAAGCCTCCATGTGAAAAAATCAAGAAATACAACATTTCAAAGCGACGATCCTTGTGGTTATTGCTCTTGTTCTTCTCATTTTTGAGGTCATCTCAACTTTTACATATTGTACATGGGTTTCCAGGAGTCATTCAAGTCTATTTCTTCCATCGTCCCAACCTCAAGCATTGTGAAAAAAATTAGATAGTAATGACTCGGATTGGGTACTAAATGTTTGAATAAATTCCTATTCAATCACCTTTTTAATCTTAAATATGAATCTAATCTCTTTACAAAATCAAAGTGTTTTGTAGTGGTTTTCAACATAGTCGTAAAAATTTGCAGAACCTATTGAGAAGGGAATGCCTTCTACATTTTAACATAATCATCATTAACAAGAAATAATGGAATGTCACTCGGCCCTTTCTTAAATTGACTGAGCTTTTTCAGATCTAGCAAGTGTAAGGGCCGTGCATAATACTATATAGAATAGCATGTTATACTTACGAGCAACTACAAATGTTTATGGTGAATTCTAAATTTTAATACTCTTTTAATCCCTCTCTCTCTCTCTCTCTATATATATATATATATATATATAACTATTGTCCCCAACCCGACATCCCTCGAAAAATTTGGGGGTGTGCTCTAGTCATCTTGGGGATGCATCACCCCATCTCAAAAACCCGTGAAACTCACACACACACACATATTCTTTTTTTGTTTCTGCAAGGAAAACTTCATGGGATCCTGCTATTTTCTTCAAAATATTTGGATGGATGGTGGCACAACTAGATTTGAACTTGTGACTTATGGTCTTCCCATTGGCAACGTGGATTAGGTGGATGGTTCAATTGATTGAGTTGACCCTTGGGACTGCACAAAATTGAAGGACATGGTAGCGTGCATTGATCCACCTATGTGTGGATAAGTTACGAGATCAATTAATATAATCTCTTTGGGTTTGACCACACATTTGACCACTAGCTCAAGGTGATACCATAACTCTAGGAAAATCTCTGAAGACAATTGAACCGTTGCTCATTGGTGAAAAACTCATTGTTCCTCACCAATGGATCCAACCCCTTTGGTAAATGTGCCACTTGATATGAGCCATGAAGGTAGACCAGAAAGAGGTAAAGCATCTAGTATGGTGAATTATAACGATGATGTTCATTGCGATGAATTGTTCGATATGAGCTAGGAAGGTAGACCAAAAGGAGGTCAGGCAACTAGTATAGTGAATTATGCTTTGATGACTAACCTTCAAAAATATTTTGAGCCTTAGGATTATGAAGAAGCCAAATGCAACCCGAAATGGAAAAATGTTGTGCAAGCCAAACATGAGACTTTGATGAAGAATGAAACATGGTTTCTCACAAAGCTACCTTCAAGGAAGAATTCCATTTGTTGCAAATGGGTCTATAAAGTTAAGTACTAGGTAGATGGGACACTTGGCAAGCACAAAGCTAGGTTGGTTGCAAAGGAATTTGCTGAGAAGGGATTGATTATGAGGATACATTTTCTCCTACTAGAAAAATGGGAATAATCTAATTAGTTCTAGCCATGGTAACGCAGTTTAGCTGGAAACTACATTAAATGGTCATGATGGTTACCTCCTAGAGAGGTACCCTATGATTATTCACTTGGCTACACCATTGTAAGCCTGGGAAGATGCAAGTTAAAGCCTTTTTAAACACGTGGAGAATATTGTATGTGGTGTCCTAGGCCTTTATGATTGGCCATGCTCGGTCCCTCTAGTCCCCACTCTCAATTCCTTTCGTCTTGGATAGGATTGGAGGCCTTGGGATGGATCTATTGGGACACATGGTTTACGTGAGCCAAGTTCTTTGTAGGGGTGATTGCACTATGTAGGGCTAGTTTGGCCTATGGTCTTGCGCACCTATGTATTTTCCCACATGGTCATGTGTCTAGAGTCTGTACGCATCTTCTTGGCCATGGTATATTATTCATTCACAGTCTCAACATGGCAGTCTCACAATTTGCAGCATCTCATGTTTTCCGAGGTAGTCACGAATCTTGATGCATGGGGTCCCGGGGCTCAAAATACAACAGGGGCTCAAGTTGATTGTGATGTAGTATACTCAACATGCCATGTTGAAATTTTGGAAAAAAGGCCAGGTTATAAGCGTAAATTAGTTGCTGAAGGGTCACGCCATAGTTTTAAAAACTGGAACCGACACCGGAACCGGTCGAGGGTCCAACTAGAACTGGAACCGGCACCAGAACTGGTAGAGGGTCCAACCAGAACCAGAACCGGAACCGGTCGAACCGGTTTCAATGAACCCGTTTTTAAAAAAAATACATAAAATATTTAAATTTTAACGAAAAAAATATATTTTTAAGATTTTAAATCATGTTTCCAAAGCATTAGAGACAATTAGAGACAACATATCCAAAGTATGCTCATGAATATATCAAAACGACACCAAGTGCAATACATATGTAGAGATTGGAACATAAATACATAATCAAGGAGGCTCTAAATGGCCTCTACAACATCAAATAACAAACTAACAAGAGTCAAGACTACAAGTCACTATCTCATTGATCAACACGATCAATCATCAATCATCACCACTGCTAGAAGTAGAAATGACATGAGCATCCTTGCCCTCGGCATCATCATTTGTCTTTGACTTGGACTCGAACTCTGTCTTAGACTCATCATCTAAATTCTCCCAAATGCTCCCAAATGTTGAATAAGAGAGGTGTGAGGCACTTAGAGGGGAGTGAGAGTGTCTTATAGACTAGAATTAGGGTTTAGGGGATCTTAGGTTCTAGTTTTAGGTTTTAGGTTTTAGGGACCAAACCGGTCGATTTATGACCAAACCGACCGGTTTGGTCATAAATTGGCCGACCGGTTTGGTTTATTGGTCGGTTTGAACCAGTCGACTATCAAACCGGTAAAATCGACCAATTCTGGTTCACCGGTTTTTAAAACATTGGGTCACACAAGTATATTTATGGATAAACGTGGCAAACGAGGGCTAATCGTTGGCATGCAGGAATGGATCTAACATCAGAGGTGAAGTCAATCACATTCCG
This sequence comes from Picea engelmannii, assembly GCA_009831015.1. NCBI lineage: Eukaryota > Viridiplantae > Streptophyta > Pinopsida > Pinales > Pinaceae > Picea > Picea engelmannii. Next base: position 862,026 of record ML776801.1, read on the forward strand.
GACAAAACCCATGTGCCATAATCCTTTAGTTCGGAACATTATACGAGAACTCAACAAAATTCAAGCTAAGCATAAAGGGGAATGGCTTAAAAAGCATGATTAAAGGTTCTATTAAAAGGGACCACCACCTTTTTATATTTTGTTCTAATGTACCAAGTGAATAAAAGACCCCTTTTATCCTAAGTTGATAATAAAAGGTGCATGGAGAAGCCCATCCACTTTAAAAGAGGAAAATATTATATTATAATAATATACCAAGCGGGTAAAAAGAGGATAAAAAGGGGAATGACCTCTTATGTCAAAGGGGCCACCCCCTAACTCAAGTCCAAGTACATTTTATGAGGTCGCACTTTATGGTAAAGTGAAAGTGGGGTCAAATTGTGGGTTATAAAGGAGAGACACCACCACAAAAGAGAGCCGTGGTATATAAATTAAAGAAGCCGTCTCCAAAATCACCCGTGGGCATAAAATTAGACATGGGGTCAACAAATAAAAAACGTAAAGCTGGATAAATTGAAGGAACCGCCACTATAAAGGAGAGTCGTGGTATAGCAAATGAAGGAGCTGCCACATCACTCAACCGTAATTAAAGGAACGTGGGTCAAAGGAGTCGTGGGCCTCAAACTAAATCGGCTCGTTTCCCAAATCAATCGAGGAGCTCCATTCAAATAAAATCGGCCCTCATCCACTTAGCTGATTGAACATTAAAGCAATTCATAAGTCAGAGTAGAGTGTTAGCCATGACAATATTTTTTAAAAGCAGATCGACCCCTATTCAAGGTAAAATCGGTCCTCCAACTACAACAATTCAGGCCAGTCGTTGGATAAAGAACAACCCAACTATTGGATAAAGAAAGTGAATGGTGGGAACATTGAGCCAGCTGTGAGCATTTAATAAATTAAATTGGCCGTCTATCATAGTCACTGGGTCAAAGGAGCTAGTTGTTGGGATAACCATCCAACAATTCAGACCTCCATAAAGCAAATCGCATGCCTAGTCAAGGGAACGTTGAGCTTTCATGGGAGCAGTGGCACATTTACCAAAGTTATTCAACTAGTTGTTGCACTTCTTGATTCAAGTTAAACCCCTTCATGGATAATTTTTTTAATGATAAAAATATTATTTTGTCAAAGTGACTTAGTCTCTGGGTTGTAGATGATAAGTCAAGAAATATTTTTACTTGGGAGAGGGAAACTAGTCGTTGCAAAAAGAGTCTATAAAAAGCGAGTCTCTCCTCCCATCTTGGTTGTTGTCGAATTGTGAGATCATTTATGCCATTCCCTAAGAACTTTTATTTTCTAGTGCATTTCATGGGTTGATTATTCTATGCTCTTTCATCTTGGTTAAGTGTAAGAGTGCTTCATAGAGTAGATATTGTTTTTTCCATATTATTTGTAGGGATATTGGATCAATCCATTGAGGGGCTACATAGTCACGTGGAAGGAGAGGTCTAGACTTCCTCTCATTTACTCCTTTGGTGGTGTCAAGTGGTTCAGATCCAAGTGTTAGACAAGCCCTTATTGGGGGTATCTTCAACAAGGAGGAGATTTCATCTCACATCCATGTTGATCTAATGGTTGTAGACACCATCCCACTAGCAGAGCTTTCCTGGCAAGATCCGAAAGCAATACAACTATTCTAGACTAGATTGGGGCAATAGTCCATCAACTCCAAACCCAACTTCTAGTCCAAATTTTGCGGCTAACTTAGAAAGAGTTGTGATCACAATCTGACGCTTTGGAGGTAAGAGTAAGGTCGAGGTAAGCCTCACTACTTCAACTAGCTTTATTTTAAAATGCAAACAAATATCTTTTTATTTCTCCGCTTTAAAAACTAAAAACAAACATAAAAGCATAAAATACAAAAAAACCAAAAACATTTATTCCAGCTTGTTGCCGTCCTAATGCACACTTGCAGACGTGAGCTAAGTCCTGGTCACTTAGTGTGCCCTCGGAGACACAATGTCTAAGTTCCAGCCCACACTGTCACCTTGACTGGAACTTCTTCCGTCTAGGCTTACTCCTAGGGAAGCCAAGGGGGGTAGTCCCTAGTTACTAAGTTAATTTTTAAGTTGGGGTTCTAGGAGTTAGTTTTAATTTGTTACAGGCTGAAGGGGGAAAACTAGCCTATAATGATCAAGCAGCAATGCAGAATGCAACTTTAATCTATATGACAGTCAAACCCTCTTCCTAAGTCTGCTAAGGACTAGTGCCTATATTGGGCAATGGGGTCGACTAAGGCTTGAAGGCGGTTGAGTACAACAAAGTAAAACAAGTAAATCAGACTAATCACCCCAAACCACAAGCTGCAATGAATCACAAAAGAATGCTGATGATACAAAGGTTACACCATATACATGTGATACATAAATGTACAAATCAGATATACAGATGTACAAGGTAAAGACACAGATATACAACTCAGATACAAAGATACATCAATGTAATCAGATATACCAGATATGAACAAAAAGTACACAAGCATCCAAAAATCAAAACAAGCAGTGCCTCCCCAAGTGGGATACTCACTACTTGCTTGACCACACCACAGAGATAAGCAAGTAATCAGATGTCAACAATTAAATCAATTGCTCATGGAACATTAGAAAGACAGAACATATAGCTGCTATGAATAGATGAAACAATGAAAGACTTCACAAGTGTGTTTGCCTATGCATACATCTAATTCCCCCCAAACATCACATGTGATCTATGCAGCTAAGTGTTCTTCTTAAATATTTTAGATTCCCCACCCCCTAACTATGTGTGTGCCTCAACTTCCTCTTCCACCAAATAACTGCCCGRTGCTCAAGATACCTGGGCTACRAGTCCCAGGCCTAGCTTCCAAGGTCAGCCCGTCGCCACTGCAAATAAGAGGTAGTCAGAGGAGGGATCTCCCCAACGAAATCACGGGACGGTCCCCCGCCACTTCCCCCAAAGACTGGCCCTCTTACCCGTTTTAGATGGTGGAATCGGATGTCTAAGACCCCTAAAATGTTACTAAAGGTTATTAGGACCCTCGGGTGGGTCTTTAAATGTGTTGGGTTGATTTTTAACAAGTTTTAGATGTCCAAATTTTATCTTTTTTAGCGAAGGCCGTGAGCAAAATGTGTGTATAATCGATGCTTGCAGTGTGTAATCAGATCATCATTAACATATCAGAATGTAAGTTATGAATTGCACAAAGTTACACCATCATCACATCATCATTCCACAAGATAGATTGAATTAGGAAATGAAACGTAGGTGCTTGCAGAATGTTGTCACATCACCATTGATAYARCAGAATGTAAGTTGAGTATTGCACAATGATACACCATCACATATAAAGAAATATCCAAGTTATAGCACAATGTTTTAAACCATTAGATAAATGCCACATGAGAGGRTTATACAAGATAATGAATTATAGAAAACCATAAACCATTCACATGTGCAATGCTTAGCAAAGGAAAAGAGATATTAAACTTTAAAGCACTTGAAAGGTTTAAACCGTGAGCATATGAGATGAATTAAGTATGTTTGCAATAAACTCAAGGCATGAGAACTTTAAAGATCAATGAGGCCGTGAGGCATTATATGTCAAACCATCCACATCTAGACCGTTAACATCATATCATATATATATGTGTGAATGCAAATGTGTACTTAACCAATAGGGCCGTGGGCACTCAAGATGTAATAAGTTTGACTATGAACAAAGATGTGAGCATTAGGACGTTTAGCATGAGCAACATCTAACTAAAAACATGAGGTACCATGTGTAAGACGTGTGCATTCAAGGTACAAATGTTAAAACATGAGTAGACCGTGAGTAAATGTGTGTGAATGCTTAGACTAGTATAGATTGCGAGCAATGTGAAGCAATAAACAATATGTATGTGAGGTGATGGAGATCTACACTAGGCCGTGAACGTTTATACTTCAAAACATTAACCTCATGAGTGTTAATCCATAAGAAAAGTCACAAGACTATGAAGTATTAAACCATGAACATTATACCACAAGCATCTTACCTATTATGTGCAAGAATATGTGTGCAAATAAGCCTTAGGCCGTGAGCAAAGATGGATAAGGCCGAGAGCTGAATGAGGACAAAACCCCAAGCATTTAGAACCAAAACATGTAAAATCTATGTAAGACGTGGGTGGTCCGTGTGTGCACAAGTTTAGACGTGGAAATTTCAAGCAAGGAGTCAAAACATGAGCCTAAACATGTGAATCTCTAGCTGTGCCATGAGCACTTCGACCTTGTGTTGGAGATGCCAATTGGTTGCCTAGGCCGTGAGCTATTAAGATGCAATCTATATCAATACTTTATTCATCCAAGAGATAATAAATTCTTGCAAAAAGATTTATGATGTGACTACATTAATCATGAACAACCGTGAGCAAAATAGAAGAGTGACAATGAAGTACTTAACCCAAAAGTGTGAAAAATTTGTGCAGGACGTGGTGAATGAAGCCAGGACGTGAGCAAAGGCAAACAAATGACACAACTTGAACTAGGCCGTGAGCTCCAATGTGATACTCCACACCAACAATATTCTACTTCATCATCACCATAACTTACCAAAAAAAGGAAAAGAGGCCGTGAGCTAATAGGAGCCCATGAACTGATCTAATAACTAACAATCATTCATATGTGTAATAGCAATGCTTGAAGATCAAAACAAGTGGAGACTTAGATCAAAAATAACTTGTAAAATAACAATTTATCAAAGATATTCGAAACTTGATGGAAGAACAAAACATCACAAGTTATTTTCCCTTTAGCCCAGGCGATATTGGGGATTACTCCCCCAAGGTGCCGGCAACAAAAATGACTCAAATGAATCAAAGATTTATTTCCTTAGGCCGAAGCGGTTTTGGGGATGACTCCCCCAAGGTGCCGGCACATTTGGATTAATATCCCTAAGATATCACTGCACAGGAAAGCAGGGCATTGAGTCCAGTCACTCTGATGAAAACAGAGGCGTTCTTGAATATGAACGAAGGACAAGCTGCTGGCTTACTGCTCAGGCAGAGACTATCTTAACAATATTAATCTAAAGAATAAAAATTGATTAATTAACTTAGAAATGAATGACTAAATGAAGCCAAGACGATATTGGGGGGTTGGCTTGGCCAAGCACACACCCAAGGTGTCGGCAGTGAGTTAGTATGTTAAAAATGTACAAGAAAATACATGAAAAAGTACAGAAATATACAAATTTACACTAGGAAAACACTAGAAATTCGTTACCCACTAAAGAGATGTTGTTGATGAAGCTGGTGGATGAATTTCAACAGCGTTTCCCCTTGTTGCTGGTAAGTTTCTACAGAAACCAGCAAGCAAAGCTTGCTGGAAATGCTGAAAAACAACAACAAAAGTCAAGGAAAAATTTTCTGCTTTAACACAGAAAATTTCCCAACAAAAATCTGCAAGGAAAATGTATAATATTGACCTATCTAAGAGTGTTAATATGCTGAAATCAAGCTGAAATGAAAACAGAAATGAAATGGACAGCAAGAAGAGCTTAGAAGTTTGAGAGAGGGGCAAGGGAAGACTCCTCTTCGAATACTTTCCCAATGATCCTCTTGGGA
>ML776801.1:868262-886096 GCA_009831015.1 Picea engelmannii
GTGAGCACAAGAGGAGGGCGCCACATGTGCTAAGGAAAGGAGCGTGGGGCCATCAAAGGAGTGATATGAGTGGATAAGGGGGGCGCACCTCTCATGAGAGGGGCCCACGAGACATGTGGAGCCTCAAACCAAAGGTTTTGGATTGAGAAGGGCGTGAGTTAAAGGAGGAGGTGCGCCCCACATGAGATGAGCTAGCACGTGGGGTCCAACAAATGGTGAGTTGGAGGCTAGGAAAGGGCGCACCTCACATATGAGGGGCCCACACAAAGTTTCATAGCAAATGATTAAGGTTTAAGTTAGGAAATGAGGGTTTTGGGTAAGGGGGGTCGAATTTCCCCTTAGGGCAAAGGTAAAAAGGGTGTTAAAGTGAAATAAATGGGTAGATTAAGGTTTGAGAGGGTTAGGATGGGTTTGGGTAGGTTAGGGGGGTCTAACTTACTCATTGCCACCATACCACTAACTCACTAACTCCAAATATTACAATAATTTGACAATTGACCTTAGCAATTAAAATTGCTATTTTTGACTGACTCTGACTCTGAGTGGACTTAGACACATCAAAACTTGTCCAACTGAGCTGAAACTTGGCCTATGGGTGTAGGGGGTGCCGTTCCATTTCTTTTGAGCACAAATACCCCTATCAAAACCCCAAAGGCTAAGTTTTTACATTAATTGCTCAAAAACATTTAATTAATTAAATAATTAAAATTCCAACTTTAGGAAAATTAATTAAATTTAATTAATTAAAAAAAACTTACCTAGACTCGACGAAATTCCGCGAAACTTTAGACACTGTCTAGCATGGTCATTTACAACATTCCTAGACATAGGTTACCTAAAGACAAAACCATTAAAGTGCCCTTCACCACTCTGGAGGAAATTATTGCATGTGCGGAGGGAAAAACTCAAGGGAAGTCGACCAGGAGCTTCTCTGGTCGACAACCTGAGGATAAACAACCCTCGGTGAAAGGAACTCCCTTAATGGCAACATCACAGGCACCTGACCTAACTATGATCCATGCAGACTTATTACATTATTAACCCACGCAGGGGTGCGGACATTTCGTTTACAAAATTCTAGTGCTGGAACATCAGACACCAAGTAGAACCAAGATGATCTTCGACATAGATGAACACTTCACGGCACGTGAGTTGACCCCTAGTTGAATAGGCGGTCAACACAGCTCGCTCTTAAAATTTCATCTTTCATAGGCAGTGAACCCTTGGGGATTTTGTCTCTCGAGTTATCTCCACCCCAAGGCCATTTAACCCTCTACTTTGTGCATTTAATTTTATATTTTACGAGGGTATTTGAGGAGTTTTGCAGATCTACGATATATTACATCAGAGTTTACATCAGATCCAACAGTAACCTCACCCTAACGGGTTGCCAAGTAAGTATCTATCCTAAGAGACCCCTTGTATTTTTCCAGATTCGTTTAATAATTGAAAATTTGAATTTCTGGGATAAAAATAAGCAATTTCCAGCCATTACAAGGTTATTATCTTGCTAGAATAATTTCTGGGTTTTGACCTTAGGGGGCTTTGAACCCCAAATTTGCATAGTGATTTTCAGCTTGCTGGAATTACAAATTTGTTGCAGATATGAAGCTTTGGACATAGGAATTAGAAGTACCTTGTTGCGCTATCTTCTTAGCCCACAAATCTAGTGATCTAAGGTGCTTAGCACTTGTGGGAGGCCTCTAAAAGCCCTTTTTTCTTGCTGTTTTGTGCTCTGTTTACACATTTTGCAGATCCAAAACTCAGGACCTATGTTACGGGGGAGCACCCTCCCGCCCCTGCTCCTGAAGTGCACTCCCAAAGGGTGTGTTCAGGAAGTGCGCTCCCTGCTCGGGGAGATTTCGCTCTCTGAGCACTCCCCTTTAATCCACACGCATGAGGCAAGAGAGGGCATTCTCTTTTGGTTTTGGGAGTGATTGGGAACCAATACAAGGTTCCATAAGAGAGGAAAATGTATGGCTAGGGTTTCTAAGGGATTAAAACATTCACTCACTCCATTTTTCTCTCATTCTATTTCTCATTTCACTTGTCTTTGCTAGGAGGGTTTTGAGAGGGTTCTTGCTAGTTCTTGAGGGGATTGAAGGGAGATTGAAGGAAAATGAAGGGAGATTTGAGAGCTTGGAAGGTATATTGAAGGCTGCCATAGGGAGATTGGAGAACTTGGAAGAAAGATTGAAGGCTGCCATTTGTGAGAGCTTGAAAGGGAGATTGAAAGCTACCATAGTCATATTCAACCACCATTGGAGAGCTAAAGAGGTAGGCTCTTAAGTCCAATTCTTGTTTCTTGTTTTAAAAAAAAAATCCATGTGTTGTAAATTAGTATATTATGCTATGTTGAATATTTGAATGTTTTCTTCTCCTACTCTTTCCCATTTTTCCTCCATCATTCTATTGCAGGTAGCAAGTTATTATCAAGGCTCAATAATCATGATGATGATGTCAATGTGGTATGTCATTTTGGTTCCATTTTTTATTTTGATGGTGGTGGGAAGTTCATGTCGAAATAACCATAATAGTGACGAAAAAAAAGAAGTGGACAACACATACCAAGGAGACAAGGAAGGAATGGAAGGGGATGAAGACAATGAAAATGATAGTGATGATCATGATCCCCAAAAATCCAAAGAGAAGTACACACCTCTATGGAAGTATGTCACAAGGCGTGGGGGAGGGAAAGGGGGTGGAACCACAAAATTTATATACCATCATTGTCATATAGAATACACAGTTTCATATACCTGTGTGAGAAAGCATTTGTGTGGGACTATGTACTAGGATGAAGGTAAGAGTATAGGAGTCAAAACTTGTGTGAGCGTGCTAGCCAAAGACAGACTCAAATACCGAAGGGAAGAGGAGGCAACACAAAACAAATCCAAAAGACCAAAGGTTGAACCTAAGAGTGCACAAAGAATGTTCATTGATCGATCCGCATCCCCCCATGCTAGTGCTTTCTCGCCTTCACCTTCATCTATGTTTTCATGTTTTTTGCAATTGATTCAGCGTTCTGCATCCTTTTTTTTTTTTTTATATATGCATCAATATATATATATATATATATATATATGTATGTATTATAAAAAATGCTCCCGCTCTCATAAATTTTTGAAAATTGCCGCCCTCGCTTCTGCTCCTTGCTCCCAACAACCTTGCTTAGGACAACAAAGAATAAGTTAGGAACAACCACATTACCAAGAGGAATAACAAGGATTTGATCCGAGAGATTGGTAAGGGCTTTTAACCGCTCTTTTGCACTATTTTATTGATTTATCTCACACCTTTAGAATGGGTTTTGTCTGCTGATCTGCGTTATTTAGGTTTTCTATATATCATTTCAGATCAACTATCTTAAATAATTAACTCCTACCTTCATCTCATTATTCGTGAAGGCACTGGGCTATTTAATTTTGAGTGAAGTTGTTGTGTTAAGGAAGCCTCCCAAAGTCCTTTAGCGTAGGAGTTGGGCTTGAACATGGAAGGACCATTGATGTATTTAGCATTGGATATTTTATTCCACATTGTGTCTAGCATGTGGAAGTCGTCTTTAATGCCTCTCAGAACCTTAAGAAATTAATAAAGTGATTAATAAAGTGAATGTACTTTTCTAATAGAGTGTTTTTAGTTTAATTAAATGCCTAAGTATTTTCCATTAGTAATTAAATTAAGTCCTAGACGAAGATGAGATTTAATCTCAACCCTTGATCACTTTGGAGATTTAGGGTTTTGGATTTAGGGTAAACTCAAGGTTATAAAAGGAAACCTATGTGAGAGGATGATACACAATAGATACACATAGAGTGAGCTCTCATTGATTGGGTGGAGAAAGACATTCACTGAAGTGTGTAGGGCAGGGGCTGAGGAAAGGAGCTAAAGGGCATCAAGGGAGATTGCAACCAACCAGCAAGATCGAAGGACTGATCTTGAGGTTTGTAGGGCTCGACTATCTGTTGTTTTGTATTCCTCAAGTGGGCCATTATCCTAGGAAGGGAGCCTAGATTAATAATAATAAATCTCACAGAATTGGTTTTCCCTTTGGGGTTTTTCCAAGGGTAATTTACCCAGAAATTTGTGCAATGAGTTTGGTTTCATTTTATTTGCTTCCATTGTAATGTTTGGTTAAATAACCCAACTATGTTCTTATTCAATAAATTAGTTTTATTTGGAATTATTTGCTGGTGTTGGGTTTCCAGAAATTAACATGGTATTAGAGTTGTGGTTCTGAAGAAGAAAAACTAGATTTGCAGGGTTGATAATTTGTATCACACGAAAAAATTTATTTTGGTTGCAGGCTGAGGTTAAAGACAAAAAAAAATAAAAAAAAATATAGAAGGTATCATACGAGAATCTTACAACAATCGTCGTACATCCGCCGTATAGTCGAGTGTATTGCTGAGTGGATTGATTCGTCACCTCTATGGATTAGGTTGCTGCGTGTGTGATCGTGGGTGGTTGAGTGAGTAGTAGATCAGACAGAGAGAGAAAGATTGTGCGTTGAGGTAGAAGCTTCCGCAGTCAAGGTTGTGGAACCAGATGGTGACAACCATGAAGAATCGTGTGGAGGCTAGACTGTAGCAGCAAATGATGGTGGTGTTGAGAGTGGAGGAGGCTGCAGGGCTAGCCACCACAACAGACTAGCTGCTAAGCAATGAGGTGCAGACGTGGGACGCAGGTGCACTGAGAGGAGGTGACAACAACAAAGGAACCGACGGGTTACATTCGCCAGCTGCTAAGGAAAAGGTGTGACAGGTGGGTTGTAAAGGTAGCCACCGACAGGGAAGCCGGGTTGTAGTTCGTCGACCAACAAGGTCGTCGAGACCGACCGCCAGCACAGCTAGCCACTGGCCAATACAACTGTCGGTCGATTGCAATCCAATCAACCATGGAGCCTACCAACAAGGCAGTAGGGTTGTACATAACCTCGAGTAGTGGACAAAGCCGCTGGGTAGCCCTGAAAATTACGGGAAGCCTAGAAAATAATCGAGTAGCGCCTAGAAGAGGGATCAAGCAACCCAAAAGGTAGCCGGGCAATGAGCAAAAAACTTGGGCAGCTTTGGGAGGGGTTCGAGCAGCAGGCGGTAGATTCCGGGCAGAACATGATTTTGTTTTGGCTTTCATGCCTAAGGGACTAGGCACATTTTTCAGTGTGTTTCATATCATATCTTGGAGATGGTAGCTACCTGGTTGAGGTATGAGGACCGGTTGGAGGGTGCCTCTAACTTTCTTTTATGGAAAGCATGGATCATGTTTTTCCTGAGGGAGAAAGGACTGTGGAGTCATGCAGAGACCACAGTGATCGCACCAACAGATCCTGCAAAGTTGGCTAAGCATGAGGCAAGGGAGGCCAAGGCAATGTGGATGATCTTAGATTCAGTGAGGGATCATCTTATACCTCACCTATCTGAGAAAAAGTCAACTAGTGCGATGTTCTCGACTTTGACAAATCTGTTTCAGAGTAAGAACAAGAATCGAAAGATGGTATTGAGGGATCGACTCAGGAACACCAAGATGTCCAAGACTGATTCAATGATTAGTTATCTCACCAGGATCACTCTGATTCGTGATCAATTGGGGGCAGTCGACGAGACATTGACATGTGTGGAGTTAGTGATGGTGGCCTTGAATGGTTTCACCAAGCCTTGGACTTCATTCATCGAAGACATATGTACTTGAGAGAAGCTTCCAGACTTCGAGCAATTGTGGGATGATTGCATCCAGGAGGAGACTTGTTGAGAGGCTCTGGGAGGTCCGTAGGAGGTTGTTGATGTGGACCAAATATGGAATTGAAGGTTTCCCAAAAGAAGATTTACGACGTTTCACTTTCAATTTGTGAGTGCGCAATAAGTCTAGCACAGTGCACACATGGAGCAAATGATCCTCCCAGGTCTTGCTAAAGACCAAGATATCATCCAAATAGATCACCACAATTTTGCCCAAATGTGCTCTAAAAATATCATTGATGAGCCTCATGAAAGTAGCAGGGGAATTAGTAAGACCAAATGGCATCACCATCCATTCATAAAGCCCAAATTTTGTTTTGAAAGATGTCTTCCATGTGTCTGTTGCATTCATGCGAAGCTGATGATATCCTACTGTAAGATCCATTTTGGTAAAGAAGCGGGCACCCTTCAAATGATCCAATAAATCATCAATGCATGGTAGAGGGTAACGATTCTTGACTGTGGCGTTATTAAGAGTCTGATATTCCGTGACTAAACAACATTCCTCAGACTCCTTGGGAATGATGAAGGCAGGAGAGTCACAAGGTGAAGAGCTCTGTTGGATGTGGATGATCTTAAGAAGTTGCTGGAGCCGACGTTCCACTTCCTCAGCCTCACGAGGAGCAAGGCGATAAGAAGGAGCATTGGGCAAAGTGGCTCCGGGAATAAGATCAATGGAATGTGCAATGAAACGAATGGGGGGCAGTCCGGTGGGAGCAACAAAGACATCTTCAAAGGATGTGAGTAAAGTGTCCATATCTGAAGGAAGGGTATGAGAGGGGCTATCTGGTTTAAGAGGCACCAAACAGAGGGAAATAGACTAGACGAACAAGAGGTTGGCCGAAAAGTAAGGTAGGGGATTTCAGAGAGGATGATGATGGAGATTCATCTTCACAAGCTGGCACAAGGAAGGATCTAAGTAAGGTCAAGTGTTTTCACTCTTATAAGAAGGGACACTATGCTTCACAATGTCTAGAGAGGAAGAAGGGCGGAAACAGGACGCAACTAGAGGTTATTGTGTCGACAAAGTCTCAAGCAGATGAGTTTTCCAGAAAGTTTGAGTAGGAACTCTTACTTGTTTCCCATCTTTCCTCAGATCCCATATTAGTTGGTGCATGGCTGTTAGATAGCGAAGCCACATGTCATATGATAGGAGCACAAGAGTTGTTCGAGAGATTCACAGAGTCAAACTTAGATGTGCATGTGGAACTTGGTATGGGCACCAAGCATGCAGTAAAGGGATCTGGGAAAATTCCATTTCGGATGGAGTTATTAGGCATGTTGAGAGTGATGGACATGCTATGGGTGCTAGAACTTAGGAGGAGTGCACTCTCAGTCTTAGCGATTGAGAAGAAGGGCTTTGACGTACTATTCCAGGATGGACAAGTGTTGATCAATCCCAGAGGATCTAGCTTAGACACAACAATGGTTCTTGGAGTTAGAGAGAGCAACTTGTACAGGCTAAAGGGATAGCCTATGCGAGTAATGGAAAGTAGCAGAGTGGCAGAGAATAAGGAGCAAGTAGCTCCGAAGGTTGAGCAGCTCAGAGGGAGTCAACCTTTAGGTTCAGGTGGGAAGGGGCAACCTTGCAAGTCTGTCAAGAAGGAGTCATGGTACAAGATGACCATGTAGGATGCTCAGGAGTAGGAGGCTTCTAGGAGAATGATCAGAGGGAAGTCTTCGACAGAGGGTCCGAGCGAGATGGCAGGGATAACTGTTGTTTTAGAGGGAGCAACCAATCAAGTGGATTGGAGAGCAGCCATGGTAGCAGATCTGATTGCGAAGAGAGAGCCACTTAGGTGGTAGAAGTACTTTCCTCGCTAAGAGGGAGTGTTGATGTATTTAACATCGGACATGTACTTCCACATTGGCTTGGTGTCTAGCATGTGGAAGTTGTCCTTAATGCCTCTCAGAACCTTAGGAAATTCACTTTATTTAGTGATTAATAAAGTGAATGTACATTTGTAATAAAGTGAGTTTAATTTAATTAAATGCCTAAGTATATGGCATTAGTAATTAAATTAAGTCCTAGTCGTTAGATCTAAAGTGAAGGTGAGATTTAATCTCAACCCTTGATCACTTTGGAGATCTAGGGTTTTGGATTTAGGGTAAACTCAAGGTTATAAAAGGCAGCCTATGTGAGAGGATGACACACAACAGATACACATAGAGCGAGAGAGTGAACTCTTATTGATTGGGTGGAGAAGGACATTCATCCAAGTGTGTAGCGCAAGGATTGAGGAAAGGAGCAAAGGGGCAGCAAGGAAGATAGCAACCAACAAACAAGATCGAAGGATTGATCTTGAGGTTTGTAGGGCTTGACTATTTGTTGTTTTGTATTCCTCAAGTGGGCCATTATCCCAGGAAGGGAGTCTAGATTAATAATAATAAATCTCACATAATTGGTTTTCCCTTCGCGGTTTTTCCAGGTGTAATTTACCTAGAAATTTGTGTGCAATGTGTTTGGTTTCATTTTATTTGCTTCCATTGTAATGTTTGGTTAAATAACCAGGTGTTTTCTTATTCAATAAATTAATTTTATTTGGAATTATTTGCCGGTGTTGGGTTTACATAAATTAACAAGGACTTGTGCTGCAGTGACATTGGATACTTGTCCTACGTGTTACCGCTTTAGCACCTCGAGGGACCTTGACAAGGCCGCTAGTTTGGTTGTAACAAGACACTTGGAAAGCACAAAGCTAGGTTGGTCGCAAAGGAATTTGTTGAGAAGGGATTGATTATGAGGAGACATTTGCTCCTACTAGAAAAATGGGAACAATCTAATTAGTTCTAGCCATGGTAACACAGTTTGGCTGGAAACTACATTAGATGGTCATGAAGAGTGCCTTTTTGAATGGTGATCTAGAGAAAGAAGTATACACATACCAATTGCATGGATTCACATTTTAGGGAAAGAACATTTGGTATGCTGATTGAAGATATCTCTTTAAGGGTTGAAACAAACTCCCAGGGCATGGTACACAAAATTGATAGCTATTTGGGAGAACTGGGATTCAAAAGTTGTTCTTATGATCCTATTCTCTACATCAAAAGTGAGAATGATGATGTGGTCATTCTAGTGACATATGTCGATGATATCATCATTATGGGTAGCAAGGCAGGAGCAATTGCAAAGGTAAAATGAGATTTATGTTTAGCTTTTGACATGAAGGGTTTAGGTCTTGTACATATTTTCTTAGGTTTATAGGTTTGACAGATAGATAATCAAATTTTTGTTTCACAAACAAAAATATGCCAAGTTTTTTTTAGACAGGTTACGGATGGCAGATTGTAAAATCTCATCTACACCTTTGGAGAATAGGTTGAAACTTCAACCAAGACTGATTCAAAGGCAGTCAATGAATCAGTCCATGGGCAACTAGTGGACAACTTCATCTATCTTATCACCACTTCACTTGACTTGAGCTATATAGTTAGCTGTATCTCTCGATTTATGCAAGCTTCAAAAAATAGAACGTTGGACAATAGTAAAAAGGGTGCTACGGTATGCAAAAGGAAAATTGGACTTTGGTATTCTTTATGGGAAAAACAATGAGCCTCAATTGTGTGTCTTTTCATACTTGGATTGAGTAGGATCTGTGGATGATGGGAAGTCTACAACAGGTTATGTTTTCAGTCTTGGCACAGGGGTGGTTTCTTGGATAAACAAAAAAAAACATGTAGTTCCACTATCTTCTACAGAAAAATAATACAAAGAAGCTTCGTAGATTTGTTAAATTTGCTCTAGCTTTGTACATTCCATTTTTTAAATTCTTCTTCATGCCTTTTCTGTAGTACTTGCAACCAATGGAAATGATTCCCATGCCCTATGTTTTCTTTAAATGTGCAGTCTCTTGAGGGGTTCCTTTATTCCAATGGCTAATGTTATTTAGTGTTCTTCATGCCCTTGTCCAACAAATGCTATTTCTTTGCTCTAATTCTTATTTCTTCTTGCTGCTGATTCGTGTACCCTGTTTTTGTTAAAATTGTGAAAATGCGTTGTGGGGAAAATGGTAGTTGTGGTAAAGTTTTATTTATTTATTTTTTTGCTTTTCTGATGATGAATCTTCATCTTGAATCAGTGTCTTCTCCTCCCCTCCACCCCCCTTTTTTTCTTGGAAAATGATAATCAACCCTTCTGTTGGACCCCTGAGGTGAAGATATTAGTATGGCGATCAAGTGACTCAACAAGCCTTTGGTGATGTTCATTCTCTTATTTCATATGGTTCAAACTCAAATGGCCCAACTCAGTTATGTATTATTGGACCAAGTTACCATATCAATTCTCATGTAGTATTCAAAAAAGAAGACGTGAAACCTTTGGGGATAAAACCCAAATAAAAGATAAAGAGGATAACCTTTGGGGATGGAGCCTAAAAGAAAGGAGTGAAATCCTTGGGAATTAACTAAGAAAGGATATACAAAAATAGAAATCCATCACTAATCTAGGGCTAGATACTAGCCTTATAAAGAGATGCATAGATGCAGTGAAGAAATAATAGTATTTAATATTTCTTCATTACGATAAAAATTACAAAGAATTAAAGTAATTAGAGAATTCCTTAATAAGATGTTTTCATAGGAGGGTGGCATGATCTCCGTTGAAGATAATTCCCTTCTAACTTGAAATATCTCTCTAACTGCAGCATTTTAATCTCAATTCTATGTTAAGAGAGAGGAATTCAGTGTTACAGAAAAAGTTGAAATTATCCATGAGAAGTGCACAATATCTAAATAGAAGAATGAGGATGGGTTGATTTCACAATACCTGCAAGGGTGACATGGTGCCCTGGTAAGTTGATTTCCCTTTAGGATGGGTTGCTACTAGGTGGATCTATGAAAAGTCATTGTCCGTTCCTTCCATACTTATCACTTTCCATCTTTATTCCTTCCATCTCCCCTATCCTTGTTTCGACATTGGGATTGGCTACACTAGGAAGGGTTGTACCTTACCACATGGGAAGAAGAGGCTAAAGGCCCAGAGGGTAAAAGTAGCTGGTAAGAGTTAAAAGCCAATTTTTAAACCTTCGAGATGCTTTGCCTAGGGATCTCCGAGAAAGCAGTGAAAAGTTTCTCAGTAAGAAAAGGGGACCCACAAGATAACATAAACACTCAAGTTACTAGTTGAAGGATAGGAGGTCTCATCACGAGCCGACCTATTATGACCATGGGCATGTAGCGGTATGACATTACCACCTATATGGTCACCAAACCAGGGTAGTGGCTCTTGGTGGCATAGCCAAGAGAAAGGGGGTCTTATCACGAGCCAACCTTGTCATTTCTGTGAAGTGTTTGTGGATAACGTTGTAATCTCTGGTCATCAATCCAGGACAGTGGCCTTCAACTATTTTCTTGAAGCACAAGAGCAAAAGATCAAAAGAAATAAAGATAAGAATAAAAGACAATGAATGGGCTAGGAAACAATTGCATTCATGACAAGGTGCAACTCGCCCTCCACAAAGGCAACCACAGGTAAGACTCTGCATTTCCTTGTTATCACATGCACCCCGTTCCCAAATATTTACCCCATGCCACCTCATACACTTACATGATTTGGACTAGACTCCACTTGGGAAACATTCCAAACTTAATAGAGGTGAGCCCAATAGGACACCCCGAGACCCTCTCCAAAACTAACTTGTCAAATTGCGTAACGTCTTTGAGCACTTGTTTGGGGTTAAGGGGGGTTTGATGCACATGTTTGGGTAATTTAATTATTGGATGTGATTTACATGCTATGATACTTAAAGAGTGATTTACATGCTATGATACCTGTGGGCCCCCCTTAATCTTCTTAGTTATCCCTAAACTAGGGGATAACAGGGCCTAGAAGTGCCTACTCTCTAGCAAAACTTCCCTTAAAAGGGGCAAATGCTTGAGGCCTTGAAGAGCCAACACCTCTTGTATTTACTTCTTCCCTTAGCTAAACATTATCATTATTTCATTTCCCAAGTGATATCGTTACTATTATTGACTCCATAAGCCCCTAAAAGGCACTGGTTTCTACACTCTTGTGGATGAATGAGATCAAACAAATTTTCAAACTCTCTTCTTGAAACTTTCACTAACACTAACAGTCATATTACTGCTGCTATAATTGCTGTTACATCCTTTATTTAGCAGCCTTAATCAACATACTAACCCCTAAAACTAACCCAAAAATTTGCATTTGCCTAGGTGCTATCATCCCAAGGCTCTAGTCTTCCTTTTGCTAGTGTTCTAGGTGCAAATTTCTGAAGTTGTTTGAGCCTTGAGGCTGTTGCTGCTGTTGTAACTACTGTTACAGCCATCATTGCAAATCCTTAACAGCCCTCAAACTGTTTATAAAACCACCCAACACTTGTACTAGGCAAACTACTATCATTATATGCTAAAGTGTTTGTTTAAATTGCCTAATTTAAGTACTTTCTGAAGTGGTTTTGCTGCTGTCATAATTAATATTTCACTGCTGTTGCAAGTACTTTGACAGCCCATTGAAGTCACTTATTGACTTGTTTTGATCTTGAAATTGTAAGTGACAAAGTATTATCAAATTGCAAAGTCTTTATATCATTCTTGTCATCATAACTTGCAATTTCCGGATACATTGCTGCTGCTATAATTTTATCTTTGCTGGTCTTTAGTAGCACATATTTCTATTTTGAAGGCACTAATTTGAAACATTGATATCATTGATTGCTGCTAACGTTTGTTGTTTCATTGGTAAATGGTAGGTATCATTAACCTTGAATTTCTCCTTAACCCCAAACAATACCAAGTGACTTCTTCTATTTGAGTGACCTAGAGAGGGGTGGGTTTTACCTTTGTCTTATCTCCCTTCATCAACCAACTAGGTCTTGGGACGTCTCCCTTGGAGTGAGTTTCTTCTCCTCCTAAATAGAAAGAGGTATCTTATTGGGGTGACAGTGATAGGACTACCTCCGTGTTACGTCAATGTAGGCCTACTTGCCTTTAGGCTTTGGGCAAGTATAGATTGTGCAATAACATGCACCTTTTACTTACCAACTAAAATAACTACTTAACTTGCGACACAATTAGTGACACATATTTAGGGTCCAAGTTTATACTTAAAGAGTGACTCAAATATCAACTAAAGTATCAGCTATTAGATGAATTCAAGTAGCCACCCTACTTGCTACGCAATTAGAAATTGAAATAGCGACTTAGATGGTGACTGAAATAAACACCTTTTTAGCTACCAAATTAACGTCTTCAATAGAGATTCAAGTGGTGACAAAATTACTGTCTCAATCTGCCTTTAGAATCAAATAAGTGACTACATAGTACATTAGTAACGAAAATGGCCATTAATTTAGCAAGTAAAATAGCTACTCTTTTTTCCTCCTAATTAGTGGTGATGTTAGCAACTAATATAATAGCTCAACGACGGATGGAATTTACCATCCTTTTTTGTAACTGTATGAGCGATTAGAAAATCTTTGAAGTAGCAATTCAATAACCACCCTTTCTGCCACCAAATTAGCTACTATATCAGCGAATAGAATAGTCTTTATTTTTGAAAATGATGGAGTGGCCCAAACACCCTGCTCTTGCCACCAAACAAGTGATTAAAATGGTGACTATAATTTCAATGAATAACAATTCAACTTTTGAGTGAAATAGAGGCTCAAATTGTCACCCTTCTTGCACCAAATCAATGCGTAAAGTAGTGCACATGATGCTCATAAACACTCCTTGTATGTACATATCAAACATCATTGTGATGAACCAACCCAGTTCAGATCACGAATGTCCAAAATCTAAGTTGCACGAAATGGGGAAACGTTTCTAAGTTTCTGAAACCGGGACGGTACGAAACAGGCCCCCCAAAAATGGAAACGTTGGGAGAAACGCCGTATATAAAAAAATTAATATATATATATATATATATATTTTTTTTTTTTTTATATAAGACATTATATTGCAAGAAAAACATAATGATGCGAAAAAATGCAATAATGATGCAAGAAAAACATAGAAAATGCAAAAAAAAAATATAATTGATTGTTTGGGGGCCCCACGACCCCCTGTTTTTTTCTTATTTCGCCTCAAAGACGCTCAAAACGCCAGCTGTACGGGTCGGTACAGCCAAGAAACGCCGCCGGCTGTACCGTACGATGTTTCCAAATCAGGAAAGTCTGTACCGTACGGTCGACAACGTTTCTTGGCCGTACTGTACCCGTACCGGCGTTTCGTTTCATTTCGGGGGGGGGGGAAACAGGGGGGGTAACGTTTCCTGCAACTTAGTCCAAAATATTTGGAATATAAAGAAATGCATTTAGGATAAAAATAATATATATTGAATAAATGTATGAGAAAATGATAGTATGATTGATTATAAACAAGGGCCCCATATATATATATATATCTAAGCGGGGGTGCCTTTTCACTAAGAGACATGTCTTTTCATTAAGGTGTCTCTTCATTATAATGTGTCTTTTCATGATTAATTAATTATTTATTTATATTTATATTATGTATTTATGTTTATTACATTGCCTTCCCCTTTAGAAATGCTTTGTCCTCGAAGCATATTTATATTATGTATTTACTATTTATGTTTATTACAATCATATACTCATATTTTCACACATACAACCTCTACACATGCGTGTTCACACATACAAATATGTGTATATATAGAAATACACCAACAAAGTCGCAGATAAGTACAAACATATATCATTCTCTTCTTTTCTTTTTTTCTTTCTTTTCCAGGCCTCTTCAGATTTAGAAATATTTTTCTGAAACAGAATGCTTTCTTTTAGGATCTAGCAGTAGATAGGTCTTTACTGAAGGAAAAAAAGTAGAGTTGTTATTGAATTCATAATGGCATGAAGCTTATATCTTGGTTATGCATGTGTTTTTGTTATTTTCTCAGTACTTAAGGTTGAGGGAACTTCAAAGACAATCCTATACACACTACTTTTATGAAGCAACTGTTGGAGCTGGTCTTCCAATAATTAGCACTTTGCGTGGCCTTTTGGAGACTGGTGATAAAATTATACAGATTGAAGGCATATTCAGGTGAGTTGGCTGTTAGTGTTAGCTAAGGATTTTGTCTTGTGCTGATTTTGACTCTCTGCTTTCTCAAAAGGATTTTAACTCAAACTATGATAACTGCATGTTCGTAGCATGCTGTTTGAACTGGAGTTATTATTTCAGTTCATTTCGCACATTGTATTGTATTCTAATATAAACGTAAATCCTTCTTTCTTGTTTTTCTTGTATGAAAGAAGAGAAAGTGGTCATGATTCAATTACACTTTAGCATTTAACATGATATCTTATATATTGTATTGCAGTGGAACTTTGAGTTATATATTTAACAATTTTTCTGGGAGAGAAACTTTTAGTCAAATTGTAACAAAGGCAAAAGAAGCTGGCTACACAGAACCAGATCCAAGAGATGATCTATCAGGCATGGATGTTGCTAGAAAGGTAAAATATACACAAAGTAGTATTCATAGTGTTTTTAATGTTCTAGTCAAGTTAGAATATTAAGTTTGCTTTGTACTTATAGCTTTTATGTCGAACCTTTGCATTCACCATAATTCTTCATTTCTGACCCTTAAGTCAGTAGTGGTAACTATGCAAGCGTGAAAATCATGGCACTCATGATCTTCAAGAATAGAGTGATAACAAAATGGAACCTTGTTGCAACAGTTGTCTTTGCAAAAGGGTTATGGTGTAAAAATATGGTAATAGATCTAGCAAGATTCTTAAGAGCTGGAACATATCAAAACCAAATAGTTTTCATGTTTTCATTGGTTACCGAAGACGAGTTTGCATGGATTCACAGGAAGTATGATGGGTGCTAGTTTTGACCCTTCAATGTTTGTGTGCTTCCATTTTTGCATGCTGAAGGAGGACACTAAATGAAAATTACAGGTGATTATGGCTATGCTCATAGTTTGGTCTTATCAATTTAAAATTCAAAAACTGCAGACAGAATCATAATGAGCATATCCTTTTATTGGAGTTGTCTAGGTGATAAATAAATACTAGTTAAATAATAAATATTAACTGTTTATCCTATGCATGTCCATGAGAGAGAGAGAGAGGTTGCAATTAAAGGTTGAAACTCCTTGCATAAGTGTTCACTTCAAAAGTCAGAATTGAAACACAATATAATGAATGCTGCACTTTCCTTTGTCCTATGTAGTTGTTTCTTTAGGTTAGGGTTAACTAGATTTTATTTTTTTCTTTCATGTTTTTGTTTTGTGGGCTCCTATGTCGCCGGATCATGACCCACAGGGGCTGGAAATCATTTGAGAGATGGATCCTTGTATGGAAGGCCTCTGAACACAGCTGAAATTATTCAGTGATATTTTAGATTTTTGAAACATTGGATCGGCCATTTCAGTTGGCCTTTCAACTGTTTCTGTGACTGTATCGATCCTTTCAGCCAGTGTTTCACTCACTAAAGAAAGAAACATTAAAAAAATGAATGCTAACTCTAATTTCATACAAATCAAGGTATTGGGCCTGCCTTATTGATAACTCTCTTTTTGTCTTTCTTTTTAAATTTGAAATTCATGAAAGGTATTCTAAAACTTTTGTCTTGTGTTTTTTCTTGCATGTGTGTGTGCATGTATTTCCATATTGTAGCTGTAACGTATCTTGATTTTCAAAAAACTTATCATATCCATTCTATATACCATGTCCATATATGTTTCCATTTGTATTTGTGCAACATAACTGAAAAATCAGAATCACAACTCAAAATAATGAATGTTGCAGTTTCCTTTGTCCTATGTTGTTGGTTCTTTAGGTTAGGCATTGGATTTTGTTTTTCTCTTTCATGTTTTTGGTTTGTGGGCTCCAAAAGCGATGATGTTCTCAATCCTATAATAGGTTGATCCATCTTGGATTTGACCTTTTGGATCCTACTCGGATATTGGATGTTAGTGCTTTGCTTAGACTTCACTTGTTAGACCCCATAGATATGTTGGTCCAATCAAAAGCATGGAAAATGCAAACCAAGAAATGGAAATGGGTAACATTCATAAAAGTAACGTTAAAAGAGAAAAGCTTGTGTAGGAGGTAGCCTCACATATAAAATCAAGAGGAACGAATTGGGTATTGGAGAAGAGGAAGAAGGGAGATAGCACAACTAACCTCAAGAAAAAGAAGATATGTGAATCTGTGCTCAAGATCTAAGACAAAAGCTTCTGAAATGTCTACTTGTAGGTGACCAGAGAGGTGGAAGCACAACCCTTTGAGTCTCTACGAAATTTCTAACTTGTAAATGTACAATCATAATGAAACATTTAGCATTTAAATTTTATTCAATATATGGCTTCAATTGTCATTGAAATAGCAATTTTTGTTGCTATTTCTGTTGAATCTATATATGAAATCAAACTAAACATCGAAACCTCAAAATAAAAGACAAAAGTTTTCATATTAATTTAGTATGAAAGCATAGTTTCAAAACCTAAGGACTATGGAAAACCATTTTTTGTGAAGAAAATCAATAGTTTGAACAAGACACTGATACTCTTTCTAAAGAAAAACCCTTGAGCCTCATGTTGTCGCCCTAATGCACACTTGGAAACGTGAGCTAAGTCCGGCTCACTTAGTGTGCCCTCGGAGACACAATGTCTAAGTTCTTGTCCACACTGTCACCTTGACAAGAACTTCTTCCGTCTAGGCTTACTCCTAGGGAAGCCAAGGGGGGTTGTCCCTACGTTACTAAGTTGATTTTAATTACCAGTGTTCTAGGAGTTAGTTTTAATTGATTATAGGCTAAGGGGAAAACTAGCCTATATGACAAGCAGCAATGCAGGTTTAATCTAAGTCTAAATTATATGCACAGTCAGCCCTTTCCCTAAGTCAACTACAAACTAGTGCCTAAGGTTGGGCAATGGGGTCAACTATGTTTGAGGGTGTTTCGTTACAAAATGTTTTACAATTAAATCACACCAAGACACCCCAACCCCAAAGATTGAAAATACTTACAAGAGTTATACAAGTTACAACAAAGAGATATACAACAATATACAATAAACACAAGATATACAAAAAGATACAATGATTTCACACCCTAGGGCCAAGCATGCCCCAAGTGGCTTTCACCCCACTTGGACTGCCTTCA
>ML776801.1:942576-953120 GCA_009831015.1 Picea engelmannii
TGTTCTGGCTTCTCTTTCTTTCTTGGAATCTTCATGTTCTTCCTCATGTTTTTCTTTAGCTCTTGGGTCCATGGAGTTTCTTATAGATTCCATGCCCTAAAGATTCCACTTCTTTCTTTCATCATAGGATCACGGATGTGGATAGATAACCAGGGATACTTTAAGGCTTCTCTTCGAAGAAGACTTCTTCTAAGGTCAAACTGAACACGTACTGTTTTTCATGGCTGCTACCATGGATATATACTTCATCATCTTCAATGGATCATAGGATTAGCTCCCTCCTAATCCTTGCTTCATGTATGAATGCATGCTCTTCTTTATATAATCAGCTCCCTCCATCTAACAGAGTCCATGCTTCTGTCTGCATCCTTATTGGCTTCTGCAAGGTGTCATAAGTCATTCTCCAATTTCTTCTTGATTGCTGATTTCAGCTTATCTTGCAGCTTGTTACTTATGTAATAACTTCCACATGATTTGTTTGATGTACTTCATCCTTTCATGTGTTTTGTCTGACTTGTAGTCATAATGATAGCAATCCTTATCTTGTTGTTCTTCCCTAGGTATAGTTCTTCTTGGAAAATATTATCTTCTAAGAGATAGATATACAAGATATGTACAGAGACTATGCAAACAAGATACGTACAAGAACTATGAAGAATATTGTTACCTTGTCTTTAGAGGAAGAAGTCTGCTTTATCCTGCTTGGTTTTCCTTGAGGGTTTCCTTTCTCCGACAACTTATGCTTTGTGTGTCTCCTTCCTTTTCTTTAGCTCGAGACAATGATTCTTGTAGTGACCATATTTTCGACAGTTGAAGCATTGTATTTCTGACATATCTTTCTTTTGATTTGGCTTCCTTTCAAACTTCCTTTTGTTCTTGAAATTCTTGAATCTTGCTATGAAGGCTTGATCATCGTACTTCTTTTGAGGTTTCTCTTTTGCACTGATCCTTGATTCTTCTTGAGCACAAGTCCAAAGTTCTTCAAGTGTAGGATATTCCTTCATTGTGTTCGTGCTTGCAGCAAATGCATCCCATGTCTTGGGAAGACCATTGAGTATTGTGTTTATCAATTCCTTCTCTGAAATGATCTCTTCAATAGCTTGTAGTTGATCTCTTAACTGAGAGATTTTCACAAAGTATGATGTTATGCTGTCATCATCATTCATTTTCATGTCACGGAGCTCATTCTTCAGACTCATTACTTGTCCAATGTTTCTGATTGAGAAGAGGTTTGTTAAGGCATTGCACATCTTCTTCGATGAGTCAAGATGGGAGATGTAGGGTATCAAATGGTCTTTTATAGAGTCCACTATGATACTCATGGCATTGATGTCACCGTCTTTGAACTTCTCCATAACTGCAACGTTCTGCGGTTCCTTCTCTTTACCTTCTTCAAATTTTGGTTCCATGATCTTTCCTTTCACGATATCCAACACTTTATTCTTGGCAAGGATGAGGTCAATCCTTGTCTTCCACGCTCTGAAGTTAGAAGCTCCATCTAACTTGTTTTCTGACTTCATAGAATAAGTCATGGCTGCTTTGACTTGGTCAACCCTAGATTTGACGAAAAACTCAAACTCGACGTCTTGGCTTGCTGAGAGTACCAAGATATGTGCTAGGCTAGGGTGCACTGGTTATCCGAAAATTAGGTCAATCCCTTCAGTTAAGGTGCCTCAACGAGAGGCTTAGGGTTTCTGCAACTGCACTTGCTAGTAACCCTAGCGGCAGTGCTTTGGTGACTGCTCCTGCTAGAAACCCTATGGCAGTTCTTCAACGAGCTTAATATCCTTATGGCTATTCTCCCTTCGAGTGGTTAGACTGAATGAAGGAGGTGTGGGCCCATAACCTGTTAGAATATGATGGATGTGCTCGTTTTACCAAAGACAATATCACTATTGTCACCCAACCATAGGCCGAAGCCACCCTTCGAGCACCTTAACCTTGACAGAGAATCACTTCGGAAGCAAACCCTAGGCTAGATAGCCAAACAAAGGGTGGTGCACCTTTCTCCAAGGATAACGCACCAAACAAGAGCTGATCAGATAGTCCAAACCATAACCAAGAGATAGTCCAAGCCAAAACGTAATCTGCTAGCTGCAGCAGCTGCAACGACAAGTTTCCTCCAAACTTGCGCACAAACTGGCTAACTGCAGTGCGCACAAGTGAGCTCTGGAGTTCTGAGAATGCCTATCAGAATGAAGACTGGCCTCCTGTATTTATACTAATTCTGGCTAACTGCCCTGGGCCGACTTCTCATTCTGGGTGCCTATTTACTTAGTATATAATATTTCTTTTGGCCGACTTCTCTTGAAGGCTAATAACCTAATACAAATTATCCTCTTGAGCCGACTTGTCTTCTAAGGGTATTAGCCAACTCATTAGGGTTTCTTCTTGCTTCTCAGAATATTTTATTCTCGTTAGGTTTACACATGGAGGTAAATACCTCCCGTAGCTACTATAATATCAACACTTGGTTGTTGACTTTGGCAGGTTATCTTGTAAATTCCATGGAGGTTACCATGGAGACATTGTTTCTCTTGTTTCTTGTTTCGGGCAGGTTACCATGGAGGAATGATTGGTCACAACACTGCAAGAGTGTTGTTCTTATTTCTTATTATTGTATTTTTTGTTTTGGCTCTTGTTCCAGGTAGGTCACAGGTGATAGCTTTGAGAAGGAGATACTGTGGCGATTGTTCCCGTTCTTGTTTTTATTATTATTGTAAGAGTATTATTCTTGTCTATTTTTTTCCTTGTTGTTTCTCTTATTCCGGGCTGGTCACAGGTGATAACTCTGAGAGGAGCTATAAAGACGATTGCAGGAGGCAACATATTAGATGGTCTCTAGCTTGAGACATGGAGCATACTATCCAGATAAGAAGTTGCATACACGACCGTATACATCCATGTACCAAAGAAGAAGAGGACGATGAAGGGTACTTTTACGGAATACAAAGTATCTCATATGGAGATTGATTGTAAGGAGCAGAAGGCTCCAGAGATGACCGAATAGATCCCTCTAGTGCAATTGATCACTCTTCAGATCATCGGGAAGAGTTAGTAGAGCTAGAAGGGCCTACCCAGAATCGTTGCAGTAACCAGGAAGAGACCAACATGGTCCTGTGACGCTTTGCAGGACGCAAAGATATATAGCATTGATGAGTGATATCATGAGAAGGAACGAACGACTACACTAGTGGTGAGGCAGACGCCCCCACCAAGTACCAACTCAAAAGGAGCTAGAGTTCAGAGGGAGTTAGCCCTTAGGATCCAGTAGGGAGGAGAAACCTCCCCAAGACAGTTCATAGGAGATCAGACTTTAGAGGAGGTCAACACATGCAGAGGTAGTAGATGGCTCCGAAGATTGTATAGACTTAGAGGGAGTCAAGCTTCAGAGGGATCTCACTTCAGAGTTCGAGATGAAGGATCTAGGTCTGATGCATTACTTTTTGAGATTGGAGGTGTGGCAAAGGCCAGATGAGATTTTCCTTAGCCAAGGAAAATATACTGTTGAGATCCCACAGAGATTCAGAATGATGGATTGTAAAGCCATGGTGACGAACTTGAAGTTATTGAGTGATACTTCTTCAGAGACAGTGGATGCCACCATGTACAGGCAGATGATTGGTTCATTGATGTACTTGACAAATACTAGGCCAGATATATGCTTTGTGGTGAACATTTTGAGTCAGTATATGGTTGAACCAAGACGTGTTCACTTGGCTGTGGAAAAGCATGTGTTGAGGTACTTGAAAGGTACAATTGACTCAGATATGTTTCGGAATGAGATAAGCCTGCAAGGCTATACTGATTCAGATTGGGCCAGTAGTGTCGTAGACTGGAAGAGTACATCTGGATGTTGCTTCAGTGTGGGATCAACTATGATCTCATGGTTTAGCAGGAAACATACTAGTGTGGCTCTTAGTACGATTGAGGCAGAGTATATAGAAGCGTGTTCAGCTAGCAGCGAAGCAGTGTGGCTTCGGAAGTTGCTTGCATAATTGTTAGATCTCGAGTTAGAGGCGACTTGTATATGGTGCAACAACTAGAGTTGTGTGAAGTTGTCAGAGAACCCGATGCTTCATGAGAAGTCCAAGCATATCGAGATCAGCTACCATTATATCAGAAATATGGTGTAGAAGGGAGCAGTGAAGGTCCAGTGTGTCACTACAGATGAGCAGATAGCAGATGTGTTGACCAAGCCTCCATCAAGGGTAAAGTTTGAGTACTTCAGGGACAAGCTTGGCGTGGTCCAGAAGGACGCCTCGTAAGAGGGAGTGATGAGTCACATATGCGATTCTTGGGGCAGTAGCTTGCAAAGTGTATCAACAGTGGGTGGTCATTTACAGGCTCGTTACCTACTATGGCACTAGTCAACATGACCTCGCACAGGGTTAGTAGATGCGGATTCTTCGGGGAGGGCGAGTTTCCCAGCTTTTCAAGTTAGAGGGCCAACCTGTGTGGTTGGAGGTGTTTCTTAGCTTTGGGCTAGATGGGTAGTGTGTGCGTACTACATCGCCTTACCCTTGTGGTTAGATGCCCGGTCATTGTGGGCTGGATACGTGGTGTGCCATTACCAACCAGAAGAAGTAGCTCTAGGGCTAGTTGCCAGATTCTGAAGAAGATCAGCTAGTGCGCAAGTATAAGGAGTAGCAACTACAGCAGAAGGGGGTGCAAGTCTGGAGAGAGTAGTGCAACAGTTGTCGTGGAGTATTCTTAGTCTTTCAGGTATCTTTCTTGTGCACTTCTCTTGGTAAAGGTATGCTCTATTGGTATTTTGTTGCTGTTGTAGTAGTGGTGTTTCTGGTTAGGGTTTATTTGTTGGTTCTAGTGTGGACTTGCTAGAATCATTCTATCTAAAAAAAGGTTATTGTGCTCGGGGGTGGCATATGTGAATGCCTATGGTTGGGTGACAATGATGTGACATTGTCTATAGTTAAATGAGCATATCAAAATTTTAACAATAAGTACCATATTTGAGCAACTTAAGCTTTCTATCCTTCTCCTTAAAGCATTCCTTTTGAAGATAAGCCTAGATTTTGTCTCCGAAATTGATGATACACGCAATGTTGATCATGCTTGGCCTTGTGCTTCTAGTGACTCGTCTACAAGGCCTCTACAATTTGATCATGAATCTTTAGATGTGTTAGATAAACCTTATGATTTTCCCATGTGTAATGACCTCGTTTGTCATTGTTGTCTTGTGGATATTAGTAAACTTGAATAATAGATCCTTAGGAGGAATCCATGGGACATTTCAAAAGGTGAAGTGCTTGTTGTATTGTGCACCACGTGATTACAATTAAATTGCAGATGTGGGTTGTTGGCATCCATGCCTTGATATGTTTGTGATTAAAAATAGGCAACCATTGAACTATGGTGTGATGTAGTACTTTTGTTTTCTTATCTTTCCATGGATGGAAGTACTTATCTTAAATTTGATATCCATCAATTCCCACAATGCTTTCCAAAAGTAGCCGAGAGATGATCAATGATGGTAGACCAAGGTGCACCTAAACTTTTACAAAGAACAACTGTGTTGCATGCTATAGAGAAACCATTTTCTTGTAAGGTATCACAGTGGCCATTTTGTTGAAGTGAATCATAACTACCATAAGATAGTCGTTTCCCCTACTATTTTTTGTTAAACCTCCAAGGACATGTAGACATCAACTCTTATGGCATGCTCGAGAGTGGAAGGGAAATATACTTGCCTAGCTTTCGATTTGTTGGCTTTAATGTGCTATAGAGGGGGGATTTCTTGTGAATATTGCCACCATTTTGGAGAAGAAGAAATATCTTGGCAAGTGTGTGGTCATCTTCTCTACTCTAATGTGTCTTGATATTTTGGATTTGAGAATATTTAATGTAAACCCAACTTGAGGGGTTTACTAGACCTTTAGGACTGCTTCATTTATGGTTAGCCACTTTAGTGGTTATTCTGGTCCCACCCTTTGGGGTCTTAGGGGTAAACCCTAAACCAATTTATTGGTGAGACTCTAGCCTTATGACATGCACACCACACACATTGTGTACACAAGCATTATGCTCTTTGGGATCTTCTTACGAAGATGTGCTTAATTGTTTAAAGGTGTTTTTCAACACCACCATTCCACTCTGTGACCATGGGCTCATCTTGAAAGCCTAACATGGTATTAGAGCCAAACTATGAGAGGAGTAAGAGTATGTCTTGTGCAATGTGATTTTAATTTCTTCATGGGTATGACAACGATTTAACTTTTCTTTGATGAAGCTGGTATCAACTCATATGGAAGAGAAGTTTGACTATGGCAAGTGATGATCATCTGATCTATGCATACAATTTTTTTGGCATGAAGTTGCCATCCTGTGATATATCTAGCATATCTGTATGTGCCCTAGTTTGTAAAAATATGAAGTTTTTTTCTTGGGCAGATTATTATTGGAAATTACCGCCCTTTTAGTGAATAGATTTGGGGATTATTTCAGGCTTCTACACTGTAACTAGTTGTATATGGATATGTCATTTGAGCATGAGGATCACAATGCTATTAAGACTATTTGTTTCTCTTTTTTCTGAATTGATTGGGTGTATTTTTTTGAGGGGCCTTTCTAAGAGTTGAAGCCTACGTTTGCCCGCTTAGTTTTGCAATTTTATTTTAGTGCTGTTTGTGCGGTATTGGAGATTGAAGGCGCTATTATGGTGATCACACTTATTGGAAGATTCCAGTGCACTAGTAGACTCTCTTTGAATCTGTTGGAGGTTGTTGTAGCGTGAAAATGATTGATGTGTTCGTTGGTTTGAATCCCTATCATGGATCTAGAATGTGAAACTCCTAGGGTAGATCAGGAAATTCATGCTAAGGTCGGCGATGCCTATGAGGAATATAATTTCCAATAGAGAGAAGGAAGGAGTTGACGACAAGAGATGCACTAATGATTATGTTCAAGAACCAAAGATGGAATTAGTGGTGGTGGATATCCCTATGTCACACATAATGCCTGGAACAATGATCCCTACCAATATTTGAATGGAGTTTGAAGGAAGTAGTTCATGCTTGTTGCATGGATGACAGGTATTAGGAACCTTCTAGATTGGAATCGAATAGCTCAAGGAGGATGGTGTGAAGACAAAGGTCATGATGACTTGTGAATGAATACACAACTCTGTGAGTAGTGTGCTTACCACCAATTGGAAGAATACGACCTCCTTGGGATTAGTTTGGCATATTGAATGGAAAGTGATTCCGTTGAGCCTGACACACTATAGTGAGTGAATAAGGTGACTAAGTGAGAATGAAAACTTAGTCAAGGAAGGTGCTTGGGTGGTGCATGTCGTAAGGAATAACAATGATGATCAATTGAATGATGGCTTAGCTCATCGACTGACATCGAACAACCATATGCAACACCTCTATGACCTAGTAGATGTTGATGGTTTTAGAAGTTATGTGATGTTATATTATTGAACATATCATGTGCCCTAGGGTGACTTATCTTATTGAGTGTAGGACCCATTTGAGAGCATATTTGTAATCAAATGATCTATTGTAGCCAAATCCAACATGATGTATGCATGGAAGCTTTGACAACTGTGCACAATAGAGTATAGATTGAGCTTGTGTGAGCTTCCAAAGGGAAAAAAAGAGCCATCGACGTGTATGAACTCTTGTGGTCGGAGTAGAAGAGAAATTAGTAGAGATTAAACAGAGTTGTGATGTGCTTGCTAGCAGGTTTATCTAGTTTTGCATAAGTTCATGCTTCTTGTTGTCCTTTTTAAAGTGGAATAATTTGTTTTTGTACTTTATTTTAAGTATGCTTCTGCAAGAGTTGGTAAATAGAACTATGGTAGAAGTGAGAACAAGGCTTCGTATCTAGTTGTAAATTAAAGGGGGAGGTATTTTTTGGGAAGGACTATTAAGAAATGTATTTGAGTCTAAGAAAAACAATTTTTTTTGGCAAAAGCATAATTCATTTGGCATATAGAAAGTGGGTATTAGAGTTTGTTTGGAGGGAGGACTTTGGTTTAGTCTCTAGGGTATTGTTAACAAGTGTTTTGCAGGGGCCCTCGCACTTTGTGTTCACCACTCACAAACCATGGGTGTCTTTGACAAGTATAATAAATTGAAGATGGATTATGATCTTCTTCTTTCTCGAGTGGATGAGAAGGACAAGATATTTAAGGACTTGTGTGACATCAATCAAGGCCTTGTTAAAGAAGTCACCATGTTAAAAAGTACTAAAGGAAATTTAAAAGATTGCATCGATAAGAAGTATTTTGACCTTGTTGAGAGATCAACATCTTGTATAGATGAGTTACACAAAAACAATAAGGATCATTGTCAAGACCTCATAAATGACTTTTGTGATAAGCAAGAGCTACTTGATGCTTTGAACAAAGAAGTTAAATGTCTCTTTTTTAGTACCCTGTTGATAATGATGATGCTTCTCAAGATGTTTTTGATGATACTTTCAATGGTATTGCCAGTCGTGATGATGTTTGTAAGAAGGATGATATTGATGATGCACCTTCTTCTCATACTTATATTAGACTAGTTTCCCTTGAGTTTGATAAAGATATTATAGGTATTAGGTCCTGGTTGTTGTGCTAGATGGGATATATAGGTGGAGGACTTGGAAAGAGTTGACAAGGTATTGTTGTTATTGTTACACCTCATATTGTATGAGGGCATGTCCTAGTTTGAAGACCCTGCCCAAGCATGCTACGTGTGGAGTATATTAATCCTAGAGTTATTTATGTTCCTATGCAGATGCGTGTAAATCATGGATAATCATCTATCTAGCATTTTCATCACACTGGTAAGAGGCTTATAGGTTGATATTGGTCAAGTATTTGATGGACTAAGGGTGTATTACTTATGCATAGTGTCATAGAGTTTCTTCCCTTTTGATAATTTATTTGTTGACTACTTTGTGGGTGTTGAGGCATTCTAATGGAAGTTGTCCACTTACACATTTGTCTATTTGATTGCTCTTGGTGCCTATAGCTTGGATCACTCCATTATTGCTTGACTTTGGTGGAGTGTCTTGGTGAGATGAGGCGTACTTCTCACATCTATGGATTATCATGATGTCTTGTGGCTTATTAGGGGGTGGACTTTGCTTTTGCACTTGTTTCCATGTTATGTATCCCTCCAATGGCTATTGATGGGCTATTCATGTGGTATTCACCTTGATTATGGAGCACCTTAGCATGTATGGGTAGTTCTAGTATTGGGATGGCATCTTGAGTATATTGACTCATCATTTGGAGAGAGCACTCCTGCTCTACACTATTTTCTGGATATGGAGCTTTACAATGGCCATATTGGTTGGCATATCATGGTTATTTATTTGATGGATGAGCGCCCTAAGTTCATTGGGGTTATCTAGGATTGGGATGTGTTTTTGACATGGTTGACTACTCCTTTATGTGGGGCGCTCCCTTGATTCTTGTTTTATGGCACACTTATTGATATTTGACCACTTCATGTCACAAATTTGATTGGGCCATCCCCTTATTCAATGGATATAGAGTTTATTTAGAAGGCCATGCACATGGATCTATGCTAACATGTGGTTTGATGCTTCCTTGTTCTATGGATGTAGGGTTTAGTACCTTATTTCATGGCTTTGATACCTAGGAGGGTGAGTTTGTTGCAATGTTGTATATGTTGTGTCGGGGAAAGTGTCGGCGAGGGTCCATAATGTAACTTCTTGGCGACATCGATGAAAATGTCAGAATATGTCGGAAAATGTCACAAGACCTCGAAAAAATACAAAAACACTCATTCTTTAAACTTGTAAAGCAACAACAACATCAAATAAACACTTTGCTACATAAATATGAAAATACAACCAATAAATAAGATGCATAAGATGTCATGTGGTCACATATCGTTACTAAACTGAAAATTCTGAAACATGTTCCTGATAGGATGATAGTAGATACAAAATCACATCAACTGATCAAAATAAATGTATCTCATGAGATGAATCATCATGAGGCATCTAGATACTAAATAATACATGATAAAATGAAAATGATAGATCATAGGAATCCAAATCATTGATTCCCTCTATGTCGTGTTGTTGCTGCTGCTCTAGCCCTTTTATGGGTAAAGGGCACCAATTTTCCTCTGGAAGCAGTAGGTGCTCGTGGAGGTACTCTAGATGAGCTTGGAGTGGAAGCTCCAACTGCTCCAGATGCTCTATCTGAGGTGGTAAGTGATGGGGACGAGGTGGAAGGAAAAGTGTGTTCCCTCCTCCTAGTCCCAACAGACCCAAGTCCAACTCCAGGTATGGTTCTCCGTGGAGGTGGTGGTGGCATTGGATCCACTGGAAGTCCAATCTCCTCCTTAGCCTCTGCATCCACTGGAAGTGGAACATCCTCCTCCTCCTCCTCCTCTGTTGCCCCCTCCTCCATCAAATCATCTGCATGCTCCTCCAACCACTCGGGGGCCTCCTCCATCTCAGGCTCCTGAATCTCCACCCTCCACTGACTGGTGGTGTCAATGTTATCCAATGAAATGGCTTCTATGTCAGGTTCTTTGTCAAGTTGCTTCACC
>ML776801.1:983120-1002235 GCA_009831015.1 Picea engelmannii
CACAGGTTTACCAGAACTCAAAGGTGACCATGAAGGCGTATGCAATGGATGTGCACAAGGGAAGAACATCAAGAACCCGTTTCCGAAGAGGGACAACAAGGCAGAAGGAGTCCTAGAACTCATTCATTCAGATGTATGTGGCCAAATGCCATCATCCACCATTAATGGGTATGTATACTATGTATCATTCATTAATGATTATTCTCGTAAAAGACCTGCATATATTTGAAGTGTTCAGTAAGATCAAGGAATTCAAAGCTTTGATAGAAAACCTTTATGTAAGGAAGATTAAGATACTCAGGGCAGATAATGGAGGAGAATATACCTCAAAAGAGTTCGTGAATATCTGCAAAGATGTTGGGATCAAGATCCCCAACAAAATGGTGTAGCTGAACGGAAGAATAGAACCATGCCGGAAGCTGTGAAGATCAAGATCTTCCTACGTGCTTATGGGCAGAAGTAGCGATGGAAGTTGTTTATGTGTAGAACCGATTATTCCATAGCGCACTTGGGTTCAAGACCCCAGAAGAAATGTTCACCGGAACGAAGCCAGAGGTAAGCCATCTCAAAATATTTGGCTGTCTAGTGTTTATTCATATACCGAAAGAGAAAAGAAAGAAGCTGGAACCCTCCGGAAATAAGGGAATATTCGTGGGATACTGTGAAGTATCCAAAGCCTTCAAAATCTACATATCTGGTCACCGCCATATTGAGATCAGCAGGGACATGACCTTTGATGAAGAAGCAACACTTAAGAAATCAAGAAGATGCCATCTTGAAGAAATGTATGAAGAGGAACCTGTAAATCCCAGGACTACAAAATTCGTGAGGGAAGTTCCCAGAACTGCAGAACCTATAAGGGAAGTCGTAACTTCCCTTGATGAGGAGACTCTTGAAGATCATGATATAACAAAAGTTCAAGAACCTCCTCAAATGATCTTCTCCCATAAAAGAATGCATGCTTGGGCAATAGAGCTTATACAAGATAGAGAGAAGTATGGTGTTCCAGAAGGAACCTCAAGACAGGTGAAAAGACCAAAGCCATTCTCCAGTTACACGGCTTTGATGTGCAATCTACTTGATGAAGAACCTACATGCTTTGAAGAGGCCATTCAAAAGAAGGAATGGGCAGATGCTATGACAGAGGAATACCAATCCATAATAAAGAATGATGTATGGGAAATAGTTCCCAAACCAAAAAGTAAGGATGTGGTATCATCAAAATGGCTCTTCAAAATAAAACATGTTGCTGATGGAAGTATTGAGAAATATAAAGAAAGATTTGTCGCTTGTGGATTTTCCCAGAAGGAAGACATTGACTATGAAGAGACATTCTCTCCTGTGGCCAAATACACTTCGATCAGAACCATTATAGCTCTTGCTGCCAAGATGAAATGGAAGCTGCACCAGATGGACGTGAAGACATCTTTCCTGAATGGTGTTATCAAAGAGGAAGTGTATATAGAGCAACCCCAAGGATTTGAGGTTGAAGACATGAAGTCTCATGTCTGCCGATTGAAGAAAGCCTTATATGGATTGAAGCAAGTTCCCAGAGCTTGGTATGGCCGTATAGACAGTTTCTTGACGAGCTTAGGCTTTACCAAGAGTAAAGAAGACTCAAATCTTTACTTCAAAATTATGGATAATGAACCAGTAATATTACTACTGTATGTGGATGACTTATTCTTAGCTGAAGAAGAAAAGCTCATCACTGAATGTAAAAAGAGACTTGCCGCAGAATTTGAAATGAAAGACCTTGGTCTAATGCATTACTTCTTAGGCCTTGAGGTATGGCAGAGTCCATAAAGAATCTTCCTTAACCAAGGGAAGTACACGGTCGAAATCTTAAAGAGATTCGGCACGCTAGAATGCAAGTCCATGAATACTCCCATGGAAGCGAAGCTGAAGCTACTAGTCGATACTTCGTCAGATTTGATAGATGCCACTCTGTACAGACAGATTATTGGATCGCTGATGTACCTGACGAACACCAGACCAGACATTTGTTTTGCAGTGAACACCTTGAGTCAATTTATGATAGAGCCCAGACGTGTTCACCTAGTGGCTGCAAAACATGTGATGAGGCACCTTAAAGGTACAATGGATTATGGTCTCAGCTATGATGGAGATCACGACTTCACATTGAGTGGATATACTGATGTAGATTGGGCAGGAAGCGTTGTAGATAGAAAAAACACTTATGGATGTTGTTTCAGTTTGGGATTAGCTATGATCTCGTGGCAGAGTAGGAAGCAATCCAGTATTGCTCTTAGCACAGCGGAAGCAGAGTACATTGCCACATGTTCTGCTAGCTGCGAAGCTATATGGCTTCGAAAGTTGCTGACATGCTTATTTGACTTGGAGATGAGAGCAACCGCGATTCTATGTGACAACCAAAGCTGCATAAAGATGACAGAGAATCCTGTATTCTATGATAGGTCGAAGCACATAGAGATCCGCTATCATTTCATCCGCGACATGGTACAGAGAGGAGCCTTGAAGCTCCACTTCATTAGCATGGATGAATAGGTTGCTGACGTGTTGACTAAGCCTCTATCTCGTGTAAAGTTTGAACACTTTCGAAATAAGCTTGGTATAGTCCGAAAGGACCCTCCCTGAAAGGGGGAGTATATATATGTTGCTTCTTTCTGACCTCACTGTTAGACGTAAAGCAAGATGATTCATTGCTTCTGACCTCGCTGTTAGACGTAAAGCATGACGCTGTGTGTTCCTTGCTTCTGACCCCGCTGTTAGACGTAAAGCAAGATGAATGATTGCTTCTGACCTCGTTGTTAGACGTAAAGCATGACGCTGTGTGTTCCTTGCTTCTGACCTCGTTGTTAGACGTAAAGCAAGATGAGTCATTGCTTTTGACCTCATTGTTAGACGTAAAGCATGACGTTGTGGATTCCTTGCTTCTGACCTAGCTGTTAGACGTAAAGCAAGATGATTCCTCGCTTCTGACCTCGTTGTTAGACGTAAAGCGAGGTGTTGATGTATTCCTTGCTTCTGACCTCATTGTTAGATGTAAAGCAAGATGAGTCATGCTTTTGACCTCGTTGTTAGACGTAAAGCATGACGTTGTGATTCCTCGCTTCTGACCTAGTTGTTAGGCGTAAAGCGAGATGATGACATTCCTTGCTTCTGACCTAGTTGTTAGACATAAAGCAAGATGTGACTGACACTGAGCTACTAGCTTAACAACTGTGACATTGAGCCAGTGTAGTACTTCCAGCCTAGTGCTGTGATGAGGTATCATTTTTTTATTGATACATATTTGATGCAGATGATGATAGCATTCTTTCGAAAATGATGATGCTGCCGATGAAGAAAACTTCCGATGACTCGTAAATATGCTAGCCAATGTTTCAAGATGATATTGACAATACTGTCCTCCTGATGCCACTGATGATGCATACCTCTCTCGCCTGATGCTGATGAAGAATACCCTTCTTGTTAAGGGGGAGTGTTGAAATAATGTAACTGTGAAGAGCATTCTTATTCTTATTGTTATTTTATTATTAGGATTAATCCCCATTGTGGATTAATCATGTCGGTAATTGTATTAGGACCAAATCCCCTTTTGCGGATTGGTCATCGGACAATTATAATGGGCAGAATAAGAAGTCGGCCCCATCAGTTATTATTGAGACCCAGAATTAATTTAAAGGTGGGTTTACCCACCCAGAGTGAGAGGTCGGCCCTGCCAGTGAAACCCTTTCACACGTGCTAGTCTTGTATATATAGGAGGCTAGCACGTCACTTTATCACACAACTCACTTGCTCATTCTCTTATGAGGCAAGCTGCAATTACCAGTTGGAGAGAGGAGAAGAAGAGTGGCGCATCTCTTGGAGAGGACTATCTGTATTGGTTTGAGTTATCTCTTGAACATTATATTAGCAATTTATGATAATGAAGTTTTTGCTGGGTTTTCTTCCCTTAGAGGGTTTCCCAGGATAAATGTTGTCTCTCTTGTGAATGTGTATTTCTCAGTGATCTTGTTCTTATGATGCTCTATCTATTGAAATGCAAAGAACTATAATAATGGCATAAACATTAACAAAGAGCGATACTGAACATCCTTTATACCAAATGGATGGAGACAGTAGTTGCTAGAGTAAGTGGTAGATACAAAGTTGAAAGTCACTTTGCTTTTGAAGACAAACCTAAACTAAATACATGGTGAGAAGCCATGGTTGCAACAAGTGAAAGACCAATGATTTAATTACTGAAAGTTAGTTATACATGGAAAGACATGGAAAAAACTATGTTGGAAGCCTTAAGCTAAACATAAAACTGCCCTCTTGGATGGGATAGTTCTAGTCCTTATTTTTTCGAAAGGGAACAAATCCATTGTGATTAATACAATTCTTAAAATCCAAAGAAATAAGGTACATCTTCATAAAGAAGCATGAGCACATCGAGCTCATCCAAAATTACATGATTTAAATCAGTTTGAAGCATGTGTCCAAGCATAGGCTAGTCACCCTTTTGGTGTTTCCCTAAGGCTCTTTTTAGACACGATATGTGAAAAACGTTGTGGATATGACTTTTATCTAGTAATTCCAACCCATAAGCTATGTGATTGGTTTTTTTATTAATTTGATATGGTCTATAAAACTTTGGAGCCAATTTATTCTTTCCTTGGTGTTTAAGAGATAACTGTTTGTATGGTTGAAGTCTTACAAACACATGTTATCGTGCAATCTATACTTGCCAAAGCCCAATGCAAGTAAATGAGATTGACGTAACAAACATGATATCCTATCACTGTCACCTTAATAGGAAATCCCCACTTTTTAGGGATAGGTAGGGTCTACCCCAGGGGAGGCGTCCTCGGTAACCTAAAGGGCTGGAAAATTAGGGTTATGGTTGAGATATATTCCACCCTCTCACTGGTTACCAAAGTCACTAAGTCCGTGTCTAAAAGATGAGGTTAATGAAGTGCTTGATGTACCTTCCCGAAACAAGACAATATAACATGCATATACAATAATCCCAAGTACAAATATGATAATAACACCTCAATAGACAATGGAAAGTGAAAATAAGTGCTAGCTGATATAAAATTGCAGTGGTTAACTTACAACAACAATTAATAAATTGTAACAACTGCAATAAAAACTCTTCAGAATTGCTTGAAAAGACAGTGAAAAGATAACATTTACTAAGCAAAATGATAATCACATGTCATAAGCAACTTCTGAAGTGTTTAGCTAGCATTCAAAGTCAATTATGCAGAAAATTTGCTACAGTTAGATGGTTGTAATAAACATTTAAAACAACAACAAGAAAGTTAGCGATCTAGGCTAAATTAGTGTTAGATTTAATTAGTAATAGCCTAAGAGAATAGTGTTTGATTGTTTGATCAACCTTCCAACAAAAGAGAGACAAGAGACTAGTGCCTTTAGGGTTTATGGAGTCAATTATATCAACACATTAACTTGGAGAGACAACAATGATTATACTTGTCTAAAATATAACAAGGTGGAAGCTTGAGAAGTAGTACCTTAAGTTCTCAAGCACCAAGCCTCAAAGAGAAGGTTCAACTAGGGTGTAAGCACTTCTAGGCCCTGGTGATTTCTCCTATCCTTAGACTCTTGAAAAATATTAATGCTATAAGAAGTAGACAAAGCTT
Source organism: Picea engelmannii (assembly GCA_009831015.1). NCBI lineage: Eukaryota > Viridiplantae > Streptophyta > Pinopsida > Pinales > Pinaceae > Picea > Picea engelmannii. Next base: position 988,760 of record ML776801.1, read on the forward strand.
CTAAAGTGCTAGCACTTTAGGGCTCTAGAAGTTTGTCTAGGCGAGATCTTCTTAAGCAAAACTAGCAAAATAAAGAGCAAGAAAGAAACACCTTATGTTTCTTACTCCTATGGTTTCAAGCAAGCAATTTCATAATCTTACATATGAACAAGTAAAAATACCATAGACATTTATTATGAAATGAAAATTGCAGATTTACTTACTTCACCAAGAATAATCAAACACAAAAACCCTAGATTTGCCAAAATTTCACCAAGAAATGATCTGAAATGCATCCAAAATAACCTCCAAGCAAGTGTGCCTTGGTAATTTTAGCCAATAACCCCTTTAGAGAGAAAATTTCAGTCCTCCCTCTTGTGAGAGGTGAGTTATGATATAAAAATGAGAGTACTTTATGTTTATTTATACAAAACTTTGACCTTTAATTAATTTTCAGGTCAAAATAAGGGTGACCTAGCCATTTTACAATAAAATTCAAATTTGACATAATTAAAATTAATTTGCATCTAAAGACACCTCCAAGGGTGATGTCATGCCCTTCTAGGGTAACGTTGAGGCCCATAAGTGGAACGTTGAGCTAGAAATGTGGGACGCTTGGTCTCCAGAAGCCCCAGATGATGCCCACATGTGCCACTAGGCTCATAAATGCCTCCAAAATGAAAACCCTAGCTCTGAATGACGTCTAGGGTCATGATGGTGACGTCTAGGGCCCTCAAGGGCCAACGTCCATGTGGAAGAGCAAGGTCCCCCTAGGTCTAGGTCTTCCAAGGTGCCTCCAAAGACAATGTCCTTCTTTTTCTTGGTGCAAATCTTCAATGTCTTCTTACCCCTGGCTGGGGTTGCAACATCCATTTGTGGGCTTTGAGCCCCCATGAAGGTCCGAGCTAATCATTCCCTCATGTGTACTTGTCTACTGGGCAAGGTCATGCAACAACAACAAGTACGCCCTCCAGGGGTTCATAAATCACAAAGATCATAGCATGTAAATCACATCCAATAATTAAATTACCCAAACATGTGCATCAAACCCCCCTTAACCCAGACAAATGCTCAAAGATGTTATGCAATTTGACAAGTTAGGTTTGGAGAAGGTCTCAAGGCGTCCTATTGGGATAATCTCCCCTTAAGTTTGGGGTGTTTCTTAGGTGGGATTTAATCCAAGTCATGTAAGTCGATGAGGTGGCATGGGGTAAGTGTTTGGGCATGGGGTGCATGTAATAATAGGGAAATGTAAAGCCTTGATTGTGGTTTCCTTTGTACAGGGCGAGTTGCACCTTGTCGTGAATGCAATTGTTTCCTAGCCCATTCATTGCCTTTTATTATAGCTTTATTTCTTTTGATCTTTTGCTTTCAAGGGAAAAGTTGAGGGCCACTGTCTTGGCTTGATGACCAGAGGTGACAATGTTATCCACAAACACTTCATGGAAATGAGAAGGCTGGCTCGTGATGAGACCCCCTTTCTCTTAGCTATGCCACCAAGAGCCACTACCCTGGTTTGATGGCCAGATAGGTGGTAGTGTCATATCGCTATATGCCCATGGTCATAATAGGCCGGCTCATGATGATACCTCCTATCCATCAACTAGCACCTTAAGTGTTTATGCATCTTATGAGTCCCCTTTTCTTACTGAGAAGCCTTTCATTGCTTTCTCGGGAATCCCTAGGCGAGGCATCTCAAAGGTTTCAACATTGTCTTTTAACTCTTGTCAACGACTTTTACCCTCTCGACCTTTAGCCCCTTCTTCCCACAAGGCAAGGTACAACTCTTCCTAGCACAACCAATCCCAATGCTCAAACAAGGATAGGGGGGATGGAAGAAATAAAGATGAAAAGTGGTAAGTATGGAGGGACAGACGATGACTTCACAGATCCACCCAGTGACAACCCATCCTAAAGGGAAATCAACTTACTAGGGAATCATGCCAACCCTCCAGGTATGAACGAGGCAAAGAGCATAATTTCCAAGCAAACGTCATGAAATGAAGAGTGATTCAATACAACATATTCAAGTGCTTCAAAAAATCGGAGTGATACATACTATGATACCCGGACTGATTACCTCATGGAGCAAGACTTACTGCTACTTCAACACTAGGCTGGTGGGATGGATACTATTTCTAGTGATAAATTGATTGCATTGAAGAAAAGAGGGCCCCTTCAAGTCCATGCTCAAGTTGTTTGGCTCTCGGTACTCCATGTCTAGGACCTGTGGGCCTCGAGACATGATCTCCTTAGTTATCCCTAGGCTAGGGGATAACAATAGCCATTCTCCAACTTCAAATTGTCTTTCTGTTCGGTGTTGGTCAGCTTGTTGCTTCATTTTGTTTTTGGCCTTTGCGAAGTTTTCTTTGAGTTTTTGAACAACTTTTTGACTTTCCTCTATATGATCTTTTATTGATGCAACTTTTGTTTGATTTGTGACTAACTCTTTCCAAGATGGTGGTTGATATCCATAAATGTTGATGATTGTAGCTATGTGAGACATTCTCCATCTTACAAACCTGTGAGATGTGGATCATTGCAACTATGTGAGTCTTTCTCCAACTTACAAACCTGAGATAAAACCCCTAAGAAGGGTACGTGGTTCCTACCTGAGACAGAGCTGGAACATAGAGATGACCTCCTCCATTCAGAGTGTTGAGAAGAACTCAAGATGATTATCCAGTGGGAAAGGCGATATGTTGAGTTAGACGTGCCTGTGGCTGAGCAGAAGGTGAATGTGTGAAATCTCAAAGTGTCGGGTGCATCATCATGTGAACATAAATGAAGATGATGTATTAGCCTCCTCTAAGAAACAGAGTTGACGAGAAACTCCAGATGATTCTCCTGTGTGAGACAGTGGGAAAGAAGACTGTAGAGTGGACATGCATGTGGATGAGCACAGGTGAATGTGTGAAGATTTGGTTCTTCTATGTAATGTAGTGAGCTAGAGATATGGACATCCCTATGGATGTGCCCCTAGTGGATGAACACTAGTGGGTGTATCAGATCCTTTGCTAGATTGTACAAGAGTCAGACCTGCCTGTAACCCTAATTGTAATGTAAAGGGTACAGGTTGGCCCCACCTTAATGTGACTCTTAATTAATGTAAAAGATAATTAATCTGGTTAATATTAATTATATTATAAGCTAGTGAGGTCGGCCCTGTTGTGCCAATAAACACTTTTGTTGACAGGATCAGGTTAGTATAAGTAAAGGTAAATTCCCCATTGAGGAAATATATCTTTAAAGTGAGTTTGGAAATTTCATCAAGTACACCTTCTTGGGAAAAGTGCACACCTCTCTTGGGCGCTAGTCTTCTAGGGTTTCAGCACCCTCTTGTGTGCTAGGTTTTTATCTTGGTGGTGAAGGTCTTTCTCTTGAGGATTGTAGCAAAGGATTTGGCTTAGTTTTCTTCCCTTGTTAAGAAGGGTTTCCCAGGATACTTCTTGTGTTCTTGTGCATGGTGCTTCTTCTTGTGATCTTGATTGTTGCAACATTTATGGTTATGGTTAAATGCTAAAAATGGAATGAACTTCATGCTTAACCTTGACTATTGAAAAATCAACATGGAATCAGAGCATAGGTCTTGAAGAACCCATTGCACAAACAACTTTCAACCATCCTCTCTCTCTTCTGCAGAAATCGTACAACCCTCCTAGGGTTCCTAAAAAATCCATATGGCCTTCTCTTCTAGAGGGTTTCAACACTTGGTACTTGGACATTGGGGCTAAAGAGGGCATATGAGTGTACGGCCTCCTTCAACGCACCTCCAACGAGCTTCAAATCAAAATTTCGAGTATTTTAAAATTTTGGTCCTAGGGTTTCGCTAATTTCTGCAGAAATTTTAGTATTAGGGTTTCTGCAACTCATTGAAGGAGCTCTTCAAGTCACCAATGTTCTCCTATCTTTCAAAGGATTATTGCTGACAGTCATAAGTCCAACAAAACCTAAAAGTGCTAGCCTAGCCTTGCCGTTAGGTTTTCTAGCTCAGTTGACAAAGGGTTGTGAAGAATCTAAAATATGATGAACAAAAACTATGATGGAAGATAAGCTTGATGGATCAAGAAACTTCAAGTTCCTAGAAGACAAGACTTCAAAGAAAGACTTATTGTGGGTGATACAAAAAGGTGTTACTGTGACATACCTCCATGAAGATGTCATAGGACAGAGATCAACTATGTGCCATTGGAGAAATCATATTAACACCCTCAGGTATGCACTTGTATATATATTATTTGTATCATTGTCATGAGGGTAATTGCAGGACGAAGGAACCTTTTGCTGAAGTCTTGGATCCAGAGGGATCTCAGTGCACTCAAAGGAACAACAAACTGGAAGTGAAGACTCCAGGTTTTATTGTAATTGTCATTCCTCTAACCTATATTTCTAAAGTTTGCTACAATACAAGTAAGTGTTGTAGTTGTGACAACAATCCTTAAATTGTTTTGATTCTAGAGATGTACTCATTATTCTCCTTTAGGAGATATTCTTGTTTTGGTTCCTCTTGTTTTCTTGTTCCAGACAGGTTAACAACAAAGGAAGATGTTTATCCTTCAGAGGGAGTCACTTGACTCGGAGGGAGTCAAAACTATTTGAGAAAGAGGAAGAATAGAACCATCATTGAGGAAACCAATACAATAATGCATGATCATAATCCTTCTATGATTCTATGGGCAGAAGCATGCATGGCACAGTATATGTTCAGAACAAGAGTCTTCACCAAACTTTGAAAAAAACATGACTCCCGAAGAAGCCTTCACCGGAGTGAAGCTTGAAATTGAACACTTCAGGATATTTGGGTGCCCAATGTATTTTCATGTACCCAACGAGAAGATGTTCAATCTAGACCCTTCAGGGAGAAAGGATACGTTCATGGGATAACAATGAATCTTCAAAGACATTCCAGATTGACATCCCTGGTCAGAGATTGATTGAGCCAAGCAGAGATGTTGTCCTTGAAGAAGGGATAGCCTTTCAAAGATCCATAGAATCTCATATGGAGATTGAAAGTGAGACAATCCATTCTCCCCCTTCGACAGTGCAAAGGGAGACAAACATTATTCCAGCTGATCCAGTTGCTCCAGTTGATATGTTTAGAGATATTGCAGTAGGGCATAAAATGTTTGCCTAGGCTCACTCTGCAAGAGGCAGAGAAACATACAAGCCTCTCAAGGCACATCCCGAGAGAACAAAGAGATTTTTCGAGCTATTCTTCAACCATGAGCCACATCATTGATTCTAAGCCTTCTTGCCATAGAGAAGCAATAAGAGAAAAGGTATGGAAAGATGCCATAACAAAAGAATACCAATATATCTTAAAAGAATGATGTATAAGATATTGTTCAAAGACTAGAAGGGAAGTCCGTGATGACTTCCAAGAGGATCTATAAGATCAAGCATGTAGCTGATAGAAGTGTCAAGAAATACAAAATGAGATCTATAGCCAGAGGTTTCTTAGAAACAAAGGGAGTTGTCTATGATGAGACACTTTGTTCAGTAAACCCGATACACTTCCATCCGTACTACCATCCATGAATTGGAAACTATATCAGATGGATGGATTCTTGACGAGTTTGGATTTCAGCAAGAGTGTTGTTGATCCAAAACCTATATTATTACAGTGTTGGTGACGAGAGCTTGATTTTGATGACTTATTCAGAAGGCCTTGTTGTTGGATACAAGTAATCCTTGACTTCTGAATTCGAGATGAAGAATCTGAGTATGATGCACTACTTATTGGGACAAGAAGTATGACATAGGACCGATGAGATTTTCCCGAGTCAAGGAAAACATACAGCGGGAATATTAAAAGAAGTTCAGTATGACAGAATGCAAAACCACCATGATGGATTTGAAGAAAATGAATGATGTCGATTCAAACAAGATTGATCCACAACTGATTGGATCATTGATGCATCTGGTTAACACCAGACCTGATTCATGTTATGAAGTGAATGTGCTTAGTCAATCCATGAGTCAGCCGAGACAGATTCACTGGATATCAGTAAAGCATGTATTGAGATATATACGAGGCACCGTTGGATATGGCCTAAGATATGCCTCCAAGTGTGAACTTAAGTTTGCAGGATATGCCGATACAGATTGAGCAGAGAGTACAATGGACCGGAAGAGCACATCCGATTGTTGTTCTACTGTGAAGGTTGCCTTGGTTTCCTGATGCAACAAGAAACTAAACTCTGTGGCCTTTAGTACCATAGAGGCAGAGTATATAGCATCGAGTGTGCGAAGCAATCTGGCTTCACAAGCTTCTGATAGATTTACTTGACCATGAGATGGATCCTATGATGATAACCAAGATTCGTGTGTAAAACTCTTTGAGAACCCAGTGTTTCCTGATGGATCGAAACACGATGAGATGAAATATTATTATATCAGAGATATGATACAGAGAAAAATCGTACACATACTGTATCTTCCTACACATAAGAAGATTGCAGACATCTTCACCAAACTAATTTGGTGAAGAATGCCTTACTAGTTGAGAGGGAGTATTGATGACTCCAACCAAGACAAAATTCAGAGTACATCCGTGTGAGACTTTGCATGATGAAGAATGCCTCCCTAGATGAGAGGGAGTGTTGATGATTGCAACTATGTGAGACATTCTCTAGCTTACAAACCTATGAGATGTGGATCATTCCAACTATGTGAGTCTTTCTGCAGCTTACAAACCCGAGAGAAAGCCCCTAAGAAGGGTACATGGTTCCTACTTGGGACAGAGCTGGAACGTAGAGATGACCTCCTCCATTCAGAGAGTTGAGAAGAACTCTAGATGATTATCCAGTGGGAAAGGCGATCTGTTGAGTTAGACGTGCTTGTGGCTGAGCACAAGGTGAACATGTGAAATCCCAAAGTGTTGGGTGCATCATCATGTGAAAATAAATGAAGATGATGTATTAGCCTCCTCTGAGCAGAAAAGTTGACGAGAAACTCCAGATGATTCCCCTGTGTGAGGCAGCAAGAAAGAAGATTTGTAGAGTGGATGTGCCTGTGGACGAGCAGATGTGAACATGTGAAGATTTGGTTCTTCTGTGTAATGCAGTGAGCCAGAGATATGGACATCCCTATGGATGTGCCACTAGTGGATGAGCACTAATGGGTGTATTAGATCCTTTTCTATATTGTACAAGAGTCAGACCTTCCTGTAACCCTAATTGTAATGTAAAGGGTACAGGTTGCCCCCACCTTAATGTGTCTGTTAATTAATGTAAAAGATAATTAATCTGGTTAATATTAATTATATTATAAGCTAGTGAGGTCGGCCCTGTTGTGCCAATAGACACTTCTGTTGACATGATCATGTTAGTATAAGTAAAAGTAAATTCCCCATTGAGGAAATATATCTTTAAAGTGAGTTTGGAAATTTCAGCAAGTACACCTTCTTCGGAAAAGTGCGCACCTCTCTTGGGTGCTAGTCTTCTAGGGTTTGAGCACCCTCTTGTGTGCTAGGTTTTATCTTGGTGGTGAAGGTCTTTCTCTTGAGGATTATATTTTTTTTCATGGGCCATTCTATAATTGCTTTGATTTTCTTTGGCTCTACCTTGACTCCATTTTTGGATATAATGTGATCGAGATACTCTACTTCCTCCTTTGCCAAATGTACATTTTGACATTTTTTCATAGAATTGATTTTTTTTCTAGAAGAGATAATACTTGTCCCAAATGATTGATGTGTTCCCTCCATGTTTTGTTGTACACCAGGATGTCGTCAAAGAAGACTAATACATATTTTCTTAGGTGTGGATGAAATAGTTCATTCATAGCTGCTTGGAAAGTAGCAGGGGCATTAGTTAGCCCAAAAGGCATTACCTTGAATTCATAGTCTCCTTCGTGAATCTGGAAGGCGGTCTTGGGTACATCTTCTAATCTTACCCTAATATGGTAATATCCCGATCTCAAATCGAGTTTTGAAAAAAAAACTGGCTCCATGAAGTTCATCCAACATTTCGTCGATGAAAGGGATGGGGAATTTATTCTTGATTGTTATCTTGTTTAACCCTCGATAATCTATGCATAATCTGAAAGAACCATCTTTCTTTCATACTAATACAACTGGGGCAACATATGGGCTTCTAATTTTTGTGATAACACCACATTTTAACAAGTCTTGTACTAATCTTTCTATTTATCTTTTATGATGATGGGGGTATATCTATGGGTTAACCTTGATTGGACTTGATCCTGACTTAGCTTCAATTCTATGTTCAATTCTTCTTTGTGATGGTAATTCCATGGGAAGGTCTTGAAATACGTTCTTGTGTTTTTGAATTAGATCTTGGATTTCTGAAGTTCTAGAGTCATCATTTTCTAATTCTTGTATTTCCATTTGGTGGCATTGGATAAAACAGGGAGTTGCTCCTTTTTAGATAAACTTTTCCATCTGTTGAGATGATACAACTTTTGTTTGGGGAGGTTGAAAACCATATAATTTATACATTTTCCTTTGCCATTTGAATTTGATGAAATGCTCTTGATGATTGAATGAGTATATGTCAAATGTTTGTAACCATTGGACTCCTAAAACCATTTCTACTCCTCCTTGGGGTACAGTGTAAAATTCAGATTCCAAATTGAAATCTTGAATTTGGAGTTTCACCTTATGACAGTTTCCTACATTTTCGATTTTCTTACCATTTGCAACAATTATCTTCTTGTCCGTGACTGGATATACAAATAGATTGAGGTTCCTTGCAACATTGATGTCGAGAAAGTTGTGGGTATTTCCCGTGTTGATTAATATTGTGACATTATCTTTTTTGACGTGTTCTTTTAATTTGAGAGTTTGTGGTTGACTAATGCCTGTGATGGCTGCTAGTGATATTCTTGGTGTGTTGTTATCCATGAGGTTTGACACGTCATTTTGTCTATTTTCCATTTCTTCACTTACTGATTCTTCTGAATTTTTTTTATCATTGTTTTATGCTTCACAAGTAATAATTTTTTTGAATTGTCTTCTATGCGACACCTGTGTCTTGGGTCCCATTTTTCTCCACAACGTTTACATTTTCCTTCTCTTATTCTTTGGGTATCCAAACTTCTTCTTTTGTCTTCTCGTAGGTTGGGTGGTATATATTTGTCGGTTTCTATGTTCCCAGTCTGGGGTATGTTCCTTCTTGAATAAAACTTGTCGAATCTTGATTGTTCTTCTAGTTTTTCTTCTGCTGCTTTTGCCTTGCGTCTTGCTATTTCAATAGTTGAAACCTCATGCAATTTTAACTTATCTTGGATATGAGGCTTGGCACCACCTATGTAAGACTGGAGTAACTTTTTATCAGATAATCCAAACACTCGGGTGGCAAGGGCTTTCTATTGGTGCGTAAATTCGTCTACGCTGCTTTTTTGTTGTAACCTGGTGAGTTTTGAGAAAAAATCTTGTTCATAAATGCCCTGGAATCTTTGAAAAAACATCATTTTTGAAGGATTTCTAAGTGTATGACTGGATTCTTCCTTTCCACCACCGGTACTAATTGTATGCATTTCCTTCGAGGTACATGGGCACATATTTAACCTTTTCTTCGTCGATTGTAATATTATATATATGGAAATATTCTTCAGTTTTGTTAAACCAAGCCACACATTGGTTATCACCTCCATTGTATTTTGAGAGTTCAATTTTGGCTTTGGGAGGATAAATCATTAAGGGTTGATATTGTGATATAGGTTGGGAATTTGAATTGTAGGAAGGTGGTGGGGATGGTGGTGGGGATGTGTTAGATGTGCTTGAGTCAATTGGTTGTGGTTGGGTGGCTTGTTGGTGTCCTTGGCCTTTTATAAAGTTTAAAAGTTCATTATGCTTTTCTTCCTAATGTTGTGTTTTCACAACCAGGATTTGCTGCAAATCGGCTTTTATTTCTCGTTTAAAGTTTCCCAAACCTCGTTGTAGGTTAACCCCGAGTTCTTGAAAAATATAGTCTTTAAGGTCTTGTTTTATATTATCTATGCCTTGTCCCAATTCGTTTCCGACTTCTGCTGGAAATTTTTCTTTAAGATTATGGGTCAATTCTTGTATGAGTACCTCATTGTTGATCTTTATTTCTTCTTTCAACTCCTCGTTAGTTTTTTGTATTTCCTATTTGAGTAATTGTCGGGCATTTTTACATTCTTGGTCTATATTTTCCATTTGGTTTTTTAATTATGACATCTTTATGGTATTTGGTGGTGAATACTTTTCCACAATTTTGATTGTGTTAGGATGCCCTTAAATAAATAATCTCTTAATATAGAGTTAAAGTTTTTAATAACTTAATATGATTGACTTTTATATATATAAAAAAATAAATTTATAAATATTTTTTTATTATATAAAGGTGGGTTTTTTTTTTAATGAAATCGTATCACTGTACAATCGAATGAACAACTGACAGTGAAAAGGGGGGATATGGTTGATTGGGCAGTTTGGATGTGTGCAGGGATGTTGGGGGTGTCGGTAGGGGAGGACAAGGGAACAAGGTAGCGGACAAAACGAAGGATGGTAGGAAAAGACGCGATATGTGGTTGGTCTGTTGTGGGTCGGCGAGAGTCCTGTTGGAATGGACCTGAGGGTATCGGGGTTTTGTTGAGGGATCGATGGGAGGTCTGCGATGTATGGAACGAGGATGTGTGGGGGCCGGAAGTAATGGAAACAGGGGTAAGGGAACCAGAGTGTGGTCGGGGCAGACGAAATGTGTGGTGGCAGGAAAGTGTGGCTGGGGCGGTGGATGGGGGTTTGCAGTGGCTGTAGAGGTTACGGGGAGGTTTTGAGGGTGTTTTTTAGGGAGTTTGGTTGGGGGAAATAGGACGAGGGATTATGGGGGGAGTCTGGACAATTGGTGGTCGGGGGAATGGGATGAGGGAGTGTGGTCGGAGGAAATAGGACGAGGGATTATGGGGGGAGTCAGGGAAATTGGTGGTTGAGGGAAATGGGATGAGGGAGTCGGGGCAAGGTTCAGTCGTGGGTGGAGATTGCGGTAAGGGGGGAAAAAATGCGGGCCACAGAACAGGTGTGGGTCGGGGAGGGGAGGATGTAGTGAATGATGGAGGTTGTGGATGTGCAACAGAATATATGAATTGGATTTGATACCAATGTTACACAGACCTGAGGAGATACAAAATTATAATAACTGTTAGATAGATATATATTGAATAATGAATGAAAGATGTTTACAAATGAGAATGAGGGTGCACTTATATACCCACACAGGGGTGGCCATAACCAATAGTCATGTCTTTTCATTATTAATAATAATCATTTATTAATTATCATTTAATTATTATATTATTAATATCTTATCTTATATGTATTTTTATGTTCATAACAATAGTTGGCATCATGGTAGTCGAAAAGTGATTAAGCAAGCAATTATACAAGTTAAACATGATCATACAAAAAGTATTTGGATCTATGTTCACATTTTTCCTTTGTTTTATAATGTTATGAGACTAATTTCAAATGATGCCATGCTAAATTTTTTTCCAAGGAGAAAAACTTTATACTTGATATTTATAGTAAGAAATCAAAGTATCAGTTGACTAAGCCTAAAATAAAATGTTGTGAGACCAATTTCAAATGATGCCATGTTAAATTTTTTTCCAAGGAGAAAAGCTTTATACTTGATATTTGTAGTAAGAAATCAAAGTATACATTGACTATACCTTCGGGTTTCAATGTTCAATACTCAAACAACAATTGTCCTATCAAGACACTACTGAGTGCATAATTCCAAAATAATAATTAGATCATACATATAAGTTCCACACACTATCAAACATATTAGATATAAACACTACTACATATTGAAAAATTTGTGACGACCACTTGTGGCGAAAGTACTCTTTTGTCGCAACATTCAAGAGAAAAAGTTCAATTTTTCTAAATCCACCCCGTATTCATCGTTATCTCGACGTATGTACTTTGACTAAATTAATATGGTCAATGTTTGTCGCACGAGCGACACATGTAGTTTGTTTAAATTAATATGGTCAAAGTTCGTCGCAAGAGCGACGATTGACCTAACGTTAAAAACTAACCGTTAAAAATGACAAATAATTAGGTAACAAATTTTTTTTTTTTAGGTCACTGTCATCACAATTGCGATGATTGTGACCTAAAATCAAACTATAAATATTTGACGATTTAAATATGTTGCGACAATCTTGCTATAACAACGACGGTTCCGAAAGGATATTTTTTTGCAGAAGTTGTGCGGAGGAATGTCGCAGAATGTAGTTAGAGGTGGGGAAAAAAGTAAAGCGGGTGAAAAGGGTGATGGTAGATGTTATTGCCCTTGTAAAAAATGTTGCCTCATACGTCTCGTAAAATTTTTAATAGCAACAACTACAAAACATTGTAGGAAATATGGAACATCATGACCAAGCAAATGAGGATATCATGGAAGAAGATGATGGGACAAATCAAGTTAATGATTCCATGGAAGAAGATGATGGGACAAATCAAATGATCCAAGATTTGTTTTCGTAGCTGGATGAGGATGGGGAAAATGTTGGTATTTATGATGAACCTCTATTAGAAAAGGTAAATAAACGACTTTATGAAGGATCAAGAGCAAATCTTCTCTCCGCTACATTGTTGCTAGTGAACTTAAAGGTTATGAATAATTTGTCGAAAACTTATATGACACAGATCCTAAGGTATGTAATATGTTTCATCTCATATTATACATAAATGTTGATTTTTTTCTATTTGTTTTTAGTGTTAATTAATGTGTAAAATAAGAATGCAGTTTTTGCGATTAAGATTCTTACATTAACTAGTTATTTGTTATGCTGTAGATTGTTAGGTGAATTTTTGTTACCATCGTCAAATATTTTACCTCGCACATATCGAGGTTTGCATGCCATTATGAAAGACATTGGAATGGATTATCAAACTATAGATGCATGTCCTAATGACCATATTATATATTATGGACAACATGCTTTGAAAACAGAATGTACGCAATGTTTTATCAGTAGATATCGAACTGATCAAGTAACAAAAATGGTGCCTCGAAAGGTTCTTCGTCATATTCCCATAATTCCACGTTTTCAATGATTGTTCAGGTGTGAAAGCATAGCACAATTTATGGATTACCATGCACGTAACATGAGTGGAGATGGTTTTCTTTGAATGCTTGCTGATGGTTTTGCATTTAGGGAAATTGATAAAAAATGGGCAGATTTCAAAGATGAACCTCGTAATGTTAGGATTTCATTGGCAGCAATGGTGTTAATCCATTCAGAGAGCTTAGGTATATTTATTTAGTGTGTCATATTTTTGTTATCAACAATAACATTCCTCCTTGGATGTCAATAAAGAGGGAGCACATAATGTTGACAATGATTGTTCCAGGTGTTTGTTTACATTAATTTTTTGAATTTAACATTTTCATTTGTTTCAATTTTTGCATAATATCTTTTGTTTATTTATTTAATTATATATATTATATGATATCATTCCTATAGTAATTATGTGTAATTTCAAACAATTAGGTAAGT
>ML776801.1:1002285-1072218 GCA_009831015.1 Picea engelmannii
GAATTTAACATTTTCATTTGTTTCAATTTTTGCATAATATCTTTTGTTTATTTATTTAATTATATATATTATATGATATCATTCCTATAGTAATTATGTGTAATTTCAAACAATTAGGTAAGTACTAGGTTAAAGATATGAATTTATATATCGAGCCTCTTGTCGATGAGCTACTAAAGTTATGGGTTGGCATCAAAATGTATGACATATGTAAACCAATCGGGGAGAAGAAATTTAAATTTTGTGGAATAATTTTATGGACAATTCATGATGCCCCTGGACTAACACATTTTTGTGGTATGTAGCATTCTAATATTGCTCTTTAATACTATATAATATTTTAATGTTATCATGGTGCATGTTTAATTTTTAAATAATCTCATCGTATAATTGACATTAATCCATTTGTTGCAGGTCTTCAAACAAAGGGTAAATTTGCATATCCAATTTGTGGCCCTAATATGAAGTATCGTCATTCAAAAAGTTTAAGAAAGATGGTGTTTGATGAGTATAGACACCTTCTTCCTAAGAACCATATGTATCGTACTATTGAAAAACATCTTTTCAATGGGAAAGAAGAGACTAGTTTAAAACCACGAAGAATGACACCTCATCTATGGAGGTTGGAATATAATAGAAATCGTCAAGGTACTCAATTTCATAATTTATCGTAGATCATGTAATGTTTTGAATGTTTATTTTAATCATTGAATTTATTTTACCGTATTTGATAATTATTTTTGTGATTTCTTTTATGCTTCATGAAGGCTGCAATCATCATGAAGGTATTAATAATGGGCTTCCACGAGGAATGAAATGTTATCCCGCTCAATTCATGAGGTTTCCCTACTATGAGAAGCTAAAAATATCTCATTTGTTTGATACAATGCATATCGGGAAGAATGTGACTGAAACGTTATGGCGAATCATAGATGGTAGGTGGGACAAAGAAAAAATTGTCAAAAATTGTACTGACATTCAGGACACCAATCATGCAATGCGAAGTGTGATCCGATATTCAAATAGATCAGATGAAGTACTAGACCGAAATAACCTTCCATGGTTATTAACAGAGCAACAAAGAAATGATGTAAAAGAGGTCATTCAAAGAATTAAATTTCCCATGAGTTTTGCTTCAAACATAAAAAATATCTTAACGAAGAAAGGTGAATTTGGCGGGGTAAAAACAAATGATTGACATACCTTCATTAAGGTAATAATTTTGGTATACATATTTATATATATTGGCCTTATAGATCTTTTATTATTTTATTATTATTTCTTGTCTACTTTGGTCGAAACAAATAACGATTCATTTTGTTGTTACAATATGTTCTACCGCTATCTCTCCTAAACGACTTTGACAACAACGTCAAACAAGTTATATATGATCTTGGGAAATACATGAGATAAGTAGTTGTGATTTATATGCAAAATGTTCTTTCAAATTGTTGTTGTACTTAATGACACATGTTTTACTTGTAATGTAATATATTATATTATGTTATGTTGAAACATGCTATTTTTTTGTGTCATGATCTCATATAGATGGTTGTCATTGAAAGAAATCCATGAAGATGATATAAAGTATTGGAAGAGAGAAATTTCTCGTCTAACGTGTGAAATGAAAAAGTATATACCTCCTACATTTTTCAATGCACAAGAACACTACCTCATACACCAAGTTGAGGAGATTGAAATTTGTGGATCTATTCACACAAGGTCAATGTGGATGGTGGAGAGACACTTGAAATCATTGAAGGTGTTGGTTAGACAGAGAGCACGTCCTGAGGGTTCTATGGTGGAGGGATATATAGTATATCAATCCATGGTGTATATTAGTCAGTATCTTCCTAAATTAGCAGCGCCAACTATGCATGCAGTGGATCACATTTGGGATGTGAACTCCATCAAAAAATTTGAAGATCAGAAGCATCTGTTGGGGCAAGGTAGAATGAAAAAATAGGTAATATATTAATAATTGTGAAAATTTATATTAATAATACATATAAGTTTCATTTTTTGTGTATATGATCATACTCATTAATATATTAATATAATTTATTTCATAAATTATAAACATTTATAATTACCTGCATATTGTACATTATAACTAATATTTAATATTGGTGATTTATGTTTTTTTGATTCAGTGGTTCAAGAGTGGGATGCACTACATTTATACATTGCAAATAATCTTGTCTGGATGAATGTATGGATTGAAAGATGTAAACAACATAATAGAGGTAGGTTATCATGGCAACAACTATCTGAATTGGTTAGAGAAGCTTGTTGTAACGAAGATTCCAATGTTACACAGAGGGAAATTGATCTAGCATATGGTTTGAAAGATGGTCAGGTAAGCAAATTCATCCATTTTATTCAGTTATTTTATATTATATTATTGTGACTACATGTGTACTGTATTTTTCAGATACTTTCGAAGTTATATAAATATATGTTAATTTATTAATTGACAACGCATCTTTTACATATCTGACATATTGCAGTTGAAACACCACAAGGCTATGTGGTGCAATGGTCGTAAATTTTGCATCAAACAATTGGATGCAACCAGGAAAACTTCTGATAGTGGGATAACTATAGTATTCTAGGTCACTAATGTTTCCTCTAGGAGTGACAGACATCCCCGAGAATATGAAAATAGATACTATGGGTATTTAAATGATATACTTGAGTGTGACTTTAATTCCTTCAAATTAGTTCCGTTCGATGTCAAATGGTATAGGTTACAAATGCATGAACGTGATGAGGAAATAAATCTTATTCAACATGCCAACGGATTTCCAATGATTAAAACAACGATGTTTGAAAGATGACATGATCGTTATATTTTTCCAATCCAATGTGAACAGGTCTTTTACTCAAATGTTCCAGGTGAAAGGGATTGGTAATTTGTTGTTAGATATGATCCAAGAGGAAGGCCAATTAAGTATAGTCATTTACAGGAAGAAGATGATATTGAATAACAAGAAGATGATTCGATAGATCAGACAGAGATATAAGATCATGGAAGGTCGATAGATGAAGAATACAAAGAAGATCATGATCCAGGTGTAGGAGACAATATTGAAATTCTTGATGATGATGTCGATGAAAATATGCTTGAAAATGACATGGATGACGATGATGATATCATCAATCCTTTCAACATCATTTCAGAACCAGATGATGATATAGATGTCAAGTTCGATGAAGAAGATCAAGATAGAGAATAAGGATGATTACACAGATGTTGAGGTTGGATTAGGTACGTGACTATACAATATTTTAATTTGTATGAATTATTCTATTAAAATAATTTACTTTTAATGTCATGGGTTAATTACATGTTTTTAAGTTTTATGCGACGTTTTTATATCCTAGGTTACATGTTGTTTAATTATTATTTGAAACCTGAAAATAGTTGCCAATATAATAATTAAGTACGTGGTAGACTAAAAATATCATTTAGAAACACATAATTTCATGTACCTTTATTAATTTTTGTTTTTGTAGTTTCTATGCATGAATCTTAATAGGACGTTGCTTTCGATTATTTTCTATTTTATAGATTGGGTTTTGGGGATCAATTGAGAGTGATGTGAGGGGGAGGGGAGGGGCCATATGATCTTCCACCTTCACGTGGTTAGTCTTGTTCAGTAGAGGATAAATTATTCTTGAAACCAAGAGAATCTCTTTCATTTTTATACTATCATGATCGTATAAGATTTCATCAATATTGTTACTTATTTGAATCTTCTTAGAATTGAGATTCGTTACATAGTCGTTGAAAAAAGACAAAAGACTTATGTAGCGGATATTAATTTGGTCTTTGTGTGGGACATTTTATGCCATTAGTATGTTTTGTAAAAAAATAATTGATCTTGGGGACTACACCATGGTCAATGAACGAGGAACGAGGTTCTACATTAATGTATATACAATGTATCTGTGTCATAGTTGTGATGAAAAATCTATCTTTTTCATTGATTGCTTAATCAACACCATAAAAATACTAGAGACGAGAAACAATGACATGTGAATGGGGCCAACGTTGAAATTTTTTCAAACTGTATCTGTATGTATTGAAATTTGACCTGGATTTGACCTTTGTGGTGGCTCAAGCCCTCGCTACACATGATGCTTGACAATGAAATGTAACAATTTGACTATTGAATGATAGTGTTAGGTCACCCATGGTTAAGGAAAGAACTTAAGGTTCTTAGGTCCTATTTGAATCTTCTTAGAATTGAGATTCATTACATAGTCCTTGAAAAAAGACAAAAGACTTATGTAGCGGATTTTAATTTGGTCTTTGTGTGGGACATTTTATGCCATTAGTATGTTTTGTATAAAAATAATGGATCTTGGGGACTACACCATGGTAAAGGAATGAGGAACAAGGAACAAGGAACAAGGAATGAGGAATGATGAACACTGAACAAGGAACAAGGAACGAAAATTGTACAAGGACTAGACACCGACAACAGTGACCTACGAATGGGGCCAACGTTGAAATTTTTTCAAACAGTTGTTGTATGCACTGAAATTTGTCATGGATAGGCTATTGGGATGCCTTAATGATATGGGAGCGTTTCTGGACTCAAATTTGAGTAACACAATGACTTTCTTCCATAATCAATTCATCATGTAAACCATAAACCCTAATTGTCTTTCAAAGTACACAATTTGGTTAACACAAGTTTTAAGTTTTCGTCAGTCTTTCTAATTCATTTTTATTTCAGGGTCTACATTCATGTATATACATTGTATCCGTGTCATAGTTGTGATGAAAAATCCTTCCTTTTTTTTGATTGCTTAATCAACACCATAAAAATACTTGAGGCGAGAAACAGTGACATGTGAATGGGGCCAACGTTGAAATTTTTTCAAACTATATTCTGGACTCAAATTTCACTCACACACTCACTTTCTTCCATCATCAATTCATCATGGAAACCATAAACTCTATTTTTCATATGTTCTAGTAGATATGTTAATGATTCCAAGTTTCGTATTTGTATTTGACTGAAGGTCCACCTAGCTTGCAAAGTATCAAATTAAGATTTCAAGTTGATAAACCAAATAAGAAATGAATCCAATCATCATTTGATATCGTCACAAGATAGATGAATGTAAATAATCTTGCGACAAATTAGCCATACTATCGACGAAAAAATTTCATCGATAGTATAGCTAATTCGTCGCAAGAATATTGTGTTTAATTTGAATGGTGTTGCATGGTTTGCAAGGAGTGTAGGGATTATATTATGATGAAATGTAGTGTAGTCTATAAGAACAATTTCTATGCCAAACCTCAAAATGGATAGTACCATATCTTATTCATAAGACAAATATTCTTTGTATGTTTCCTTTGTGGTGGCTCAAGCCCTCGCTACACATGACGTCTGACAATGAAATGTAACAATTTGACTATTGAATGATAGTGTTATATCACCCATGGTTAAGGAAAGAAATTAAGGTTCTTAGGTCCTATTTGAATCTTCTTAGAATTGAGATTCGTTACATAGTCCTTGAAAAAAGACAAAAGACTTATGTAGCAGATATTAATTTGGTCTTTGTGTGGGACATTGTATGCCATTAGTATGTTTTGTACAAAAATAATGGATCTTGGGGACTACACCATGGTCAAGGAACGAGGAACAAGGAACAATGAATGAGGAACACAGAACAAGGAACAAGGAATGGAAATTGTACGAGGACTAGACACCGACAACAATGACCTGCAAATGGGGCTAACGTTGAAATTTTTTCAAATAGTTTCTATATGCACTGAAATTTGTCATGGATAGGATATTAACATTCCTTAACAATATGGGAGGGTTTTTGGACTCAAATTTGGGTGACACACCCACTTTATTCCATCATCAATTCATCATGTAAACCATAAACCCTAATTTTCTTTCAAAGTACACAATTTGGTTGATGCAAGTTTTAAGTTTTTGTCAGTATTTCTAATTCATTTTTCTTTTAGGTTCTACATTAATGTATATACAATGTATCCGTGTCATAGTTGTGATGAAAAATCCCTCTTTTTCGTTGATTTCTTAATCAACACCATAAAAATACTAGAGCCGGGCAACAATGACATGTGAATGGGGCCAACGTTGAAATTTTTTCAAACTGTATTCTGGACTCAAATTTCACTCACACACCCACTTTCTTCCATCATCAATTCATCATGGAAACCATAAACCCTATTTTTCATGTGTTCTAGTAGACATGTTAATGATTCCAAGTTTCATATTTGTATTTGACTGAAGGTCCAACTAGCTTGCAAAGCATCAAATTAAGATTTCAAGTTGATAAACCAAATATGAAATGAATCCAAGAATCATTTGATATCGTCACAAGAGAAACGAATGTAAATAGTCTTGCGACGAATTAGCTATACTATCAACGAAAAAATATCGTCGATAGTATAGCTAATTCGTCCCAAGAATATTGTGTCTAATTTGAATGGTGTTGCATGGTTTGCAAGGAGTGTAGGGATTATATTATGCTGCAATGTAGTGTATTCTATAAGAACAATCTCTATGCCAAACCTCAAAATGGATAGTACCATATCTTGTTCATAAGACAAATATTCTTTGTATGTTTCCTTTGTGGTGGCTCAAGCCCTCACTACAAATGATGTCTAACAATGAAATGTAACAATTTGACTATTGAATGATAGTGTTATGTCACCCATGGTTAAGGAAATAACTTACGATTCTTAGGTCCTAGTTGAATCTTCTTAGAATTGATATTTGTTACATAGTCCTTGAAGAAAGACAAAAGACTTATGTAGTGAATATTAATTTGGTCTTTGTGTGGACATTTTATGCTATTAGTATGTTTTGTACAAAAATAATGGATCTTGGGGACTACATCATGGTAAAGGAATGAGTAACAAGGAACAAGGAACGAGGAACGAGGAACACAAAACAAGGAACGGAAATTGTACGAGGACTAAAGTCTAGACACCGACAACAGTGACCTGTGAATGGGGCCAAGGTTGAAATTTTTTCAAACAATTTCTGTATGCAATGAAATTTGTCATGGATAGAGTATTCACATGCCTTAACGATATGGGAGGGTTTTTGGACTCAAATTTGAATGACACACCCAATTTCTTCCATCATCAATTCATCATGTAAACCATAAACCGTATTTTTCATATGTTCTAGTACACATGTTAATGATTCCAAATTTCATATTTGTATTTGACTCAAGGTCAAACTAGCTTGCAAAGTAAAATGTAAAGTTTCCACATGAAGGATTCATTGTCACCATCAATCAATACTCATATTATGATCCACAACCACATTTGACTGAATATAATGTATCACCTTTAGTGGATCATACATATATAGTCTATCCCTACTAGTTAGTTGGAAAATCCTCCTTCACAATTGAATTATGTGGCCACTTCCACCATTTTTTTAATATCAACTCCCATAAATAATGATCCTTTGACTCATTTTCAYGACTTAGGGAGATAGATTAAAATTGGAAATTTATCCTTAAGGAAAGTGGCCGCTTTATAAAATTCCCATATTCTAAATATCTAGAAACCCAAGAATGGAAAGAGACTTTATTAAATTCTTATGGAAAGTAGTCTTGTGTGAGAAATTGATCATCAACCATTTCTTTGAGGGTAGTCATCAATTCATCCAACATTATAAGCCTTTGATCACATACCCATTATTCCTTTTGCATCGAATTTCTTGGGACTACATCAACACAAGTTTGCATAGACACCTTTCTTTCCTTTGTCATAATTCCTTGAGATTGAAAAACCAATTTGTAATGATTAACAAACTCCTTTCCAATGTTACCCTGGTCAATGATTCTATTGTTTTTTATTTTGAGGGCCTTAATATGCTTCAAAAATTCCTTAGAAGTCAGAGCTTTGAAAAATCTCATAGTAGGCTTCTCACATGTCTTAAGCCAATGTAACCCAACTTTAATTTGGGACCCCCTTATTTTATATGTCTCATCAACCTTCAGTGTTTGTCATTTCTTGGTCAGTTTTTATTCACTGAAGGGATAAGCTGAGGCATTATTGAAACTTCCTCGAGCTATTAAACTTTCATATTCTATCATGGTGAAAGAAGAAGAAGAAGTTATGCTCTATCTAATATTTTCAAAACCTACTTGTTTGTTTTTTTGGAATATACCAACTGAACCAAAGCCCTGATGGATTTTTTGACATAATTTGGCCAAATTACTCAAAGTGATGAATAAAGTGTAAACCTAGTAAATCTAACCCTTATAAACAAAAAAATCAATTCAATAAGAAAAGTATCTTACTCTCTAAACTGTTAGGGTCCTATGATATAGTCATCCAGTCTCTAGTTATATATTTGGAAATTTTCCCTGAATCATTTTGAGAGTGTCTTCATGTTAAGAAAATCAGAATAAATGGTCCAATGGTGTATCTTATGTTTCAAAAAGGTGTCCAGGTATATCCAAAGTTGGAAAATGATTTTTTGAGCTCTCGAATGCAAAAGTGTCAAAGGTTATCTTTCGACAGCTAAGGGTCGATTTTCAATGTGTTATAAGCTATTGAAAGCTATCACTTTCGTCAACTAAAAAGGCAGGCATGGGGTGTTCTTAGTTGCTGAAAACATACAGTCTTCTAACGGTTAGACTGTCCCATCGGAATCTCAAATCGCCATCAATACACATGTTATGATGATCTTAAGTGCCGCCGAAATTAACTAGAATTGGATCATGATACGATCTCGGCAAGTGATGCATGTCTAATATGATTATTTGGTGAAATATATTAAACCCTAATCTAGTAGATCTGAGTTATCTGCTGCCAACTAAGATCACCATAAACTCACATCATTCGTTTTTTACCTAATCTATCACGTGGTTTTCTGTCCTGGTCGAATGATGCAATCATCATTATGATTTGAGTTTCATTCTTTATTAAGGGTTTATTCTAACAGATTGTCATTCAAACCTTTTTCCCCATATCACACATTTTTCCTTTTCTCTAGCTTCAATATGTCCTCTATCAATACCCCTATGTCTCCCCAAGCCTGATTTTATTGTATTGCAGGTGTTGACAATTGGTTTTGTCGATGAAGAAGGGAGGGGATTTGCTCAGGAACGAGCTTAATGATATAACATATCTGGAATCTCACCCTGAGATTTGCCAAATGTTTAGAAATGATGGATGCTACAAGTACTATGAGAAACTACAAGGTTTTCACCAAGGAGTTGATGAGGAATTTGCCTTAACCTTTGATGGACCCAAGGCCAAAGTGGGAACAATTGAGTTACAGGTTGATGAAGCCCTTGTTGCAGCAACAACATAGACACCTAGGACTGGTGAAAGATGGTTTAAAACAACCATTACTAAAGACATCGAGTTTAGGTCTTATGTCAAGCCTGAACATAAATGTATTATCTGGAAGAAAGATATCCCTAGATCCTACTTGGAGGAAAAATGGAAACACTTGCTCAAAGAAATCCAGGTATATATTGCATGTGAAGGCAGATATGGTAGAGTGATGTTCTACCATTTCAAGCTCATGAACCATTTCATAGGTAGATGCCCTTTGAATCTACCCTTCTACCTTCATAGAAGTTTGACAAAAATGACACACCAAGTCCAGGACAAACCTAGCAAGGTGCAGGGTAGGCTTTTCCATCATAGCCTTATCAAACTCATATTGCTTGAAGAATTGCAGAGGAGGGATAAGAATTGGGAGCATCTTCTCTTTTGGGGTGAATTTGAACCAGAACCCCAACCTAAGGACAAAAATAAGACCTCATCCAATAAATCTTCAACACCACAGAGTAGTAAAAGGAAAATAAGATCCATTTCCCCAATACTTGTAGAGGAGACAACCTCTTCTTCTAAGTCTAAGAGAGCCAAAAAGATGCTTGATTTCAGCCAAGCTACAGAAGGGAACACTAGTGCCTTTGATAAAAATTTCTTGAATCTGCCTTATACAGATTCAAAGGAGGAGGTAGAGCTTATAGAAGAAGAGGTGCCTGAGAAAGAAGTTCCTGAAGAAACAACACCTGGAGTCCAAAGTTCTGAGCATGAAGCCCCTAATTTTCAAACTTCTGAAGAAGCACCTTTGCCACTTGAAGCTCAAGATCTGGAGGCCCCTGAAGCATCAACAAGAAAACACAGTAATTCAACATCAAAGAAGATAAAAAAGCTTGAGGAAGAAGTCATGGAGCTTAGGTTACTGGAAAAAGTGGTCAAATCCCAAAATGAGACCATCGAAAGGACATCATCAGAGGTAAGAGACTGTTTTCAAAGACCAACTAAAATGCATGTTAAATTGGAAAACAAGAACAAAAGGCTGCTTAAAAAAAACAAGAAGTTGCACAAGGTAGCTAGATGTTTGAAGGTGAAACTAATGCTCAAATATTCAAAGCCTATAGCTCATCCAGGCCTGGAGAATTTAACAGAGGCTGCAAAGAACTTGAATGAGTAACCTCGAAGTTCGAATGACTGAAGGAATTTCAATTTTGAAGTTTTGATGAAGATTTTCAAAGCCTGTGGTTTCAACAGTTTGTACAGGTTTCAAAAGGCACTGTTAGCTGCCAAAAGTTCCACTTTTGGCAGCTTACCCTCACGATTTTACGCTTCTAAGCCACCGAAAGCACAGGAACTGACATAATACTCATTATTTTTTGCTCAGATCGAGGATTTTGTTTCCAAATCATGTGGGAATGGTTTTTAACGAAAGATAAGAATTACAGGGATACAGATCATCATCCCTTTCCATATTTTGAGGCAGATGGTAAGGCAAGAAGACTAAGTGGCCTTTCTATTTTTGGCCAAAATTGCTCAGTTGTCAAAAAAATAATTCGAAAATGTTCTATTGTCTTATGAAGACTATGAAGACTACTAAGGAGATCGAGGATTGCTGAAGAATTAGTTGATAATGGTTTGAACCTTAAATTAGGATTCAATCCTACACATCGTATTAAATTTGATATTGTTTTATTTTTAGTATATTGGATCCAGTTTTATAGGATCTTGAACCTGTTTGTAAAAGCTATGAAGCCTATGATTTTAAGAAAGAATGGGTTAGACTGATAGGGAAGGATGGCATGGGAATGTCCCCATCCCCTGTAGAAATGTTTCAAAATATGTAAGTGACTTTATGAATGAATACAAAGGCATTATATTTCCAGATTCTTGTGTCGTGTTTAAGCGATGAAGTTTTTCCCTTGATATAACTTGTTATTGTCATGTTTCACATGTTGTTTCTTTCTGTATTGTTTATGAGAAGATGATGTGCATGATTTGTTCTTAACATGGAAAACATTTCTAGATTGGTTCTTATATCGAACTTCATATTCAAGTCAACAATTAGTACAACTTGCTAGTAAATGGTGAGTGGGACAAAGTTCATTTTTTGTTATTTGTACAATAGCATAAAATTTCTTGTTTTTGTAGATTTATATTGGGATACCCACCAACAGGATTGTGTGCATTATTGTTACATATTAGGATTGACGATTGGAGTACCCAATTTTGAGTTGTATACAATAACCTTTGCATTCAAAATTTGTTATTAGTATATGAAGATCATAGTCATTTTGTTCATTTGCTTGAGATATGTGTTTCTGTATTTCTAGTTGTATTGGCATTGCTATATGTATTATGCCATTTAAGTATAGAAATGTGAAAACTACCTTAGCAATCATTCTTGCATCATCATAAACTTAATCCTATGTGTACATATGACATGGAGTCCTTGTTGGAATTACAAGTTAAATTATAAACTCGTTTAGTTACAAAATGCACATTATATATCCCTAATTTTATATAGACTCAATAAAATGAAACCCCTTCCCTAAATATGCACACCTAAAGGGTTGGTATCGAAAGTTGACATGTCATATTCCAAGGAACATCATTTYGCATGCTTAGAATGCATGGAAAGTCCTCAAAACGTTGAGTGTTTACTTAAAAAACTTAATTCTATGGGTAAAACAAGGTACCCAAAAAAAATATGGCATGGCTATGTAAAATGTAAACTTAATACATAATTTCCATATTTCATGTCCTAATTTGAATGCATTTTCTAGCCCCTGTGTGCATTTTCATAACAAATGATGCATTTCTAGAGCTAGTGAAAAACGTGTAAATCAAACAAAATGCATATTAAATGATTAATAATTTGTAGATGGAGAATATTTTTGAGAACTTGATAATATGGGGTTGTATTCCACTTGAGATAATTCATGCATAAATCATCATATTTCACCATAGGTGATTGTGTAATGTCAAGTCTGCATCTTTCTAAGCCACTTTAGCTTGATTTGTCCTTCGGTGTAATGTGGCAATTTTGTGGTATTTTTGGACAACGATAACATTTTTTTATTTAAAGTGGAAATATAACAATGTATATAGATCAATAATTTTCTGAGGAACACTAAGAAATTTGGAAATCGATATTTTAAACTTTAAAAATCTTAGGCATGCATTTTGGTAGAAACAAGTTAAAACATGCAAAAACAATGAAATAGCTAAATTGGCAAATTGACAACATGCACCTAGAGATTGGTTTTGAAAATATGTGACATGCATTTTGTAGGAATTGTCAATTCATCCATGTTATTTTGTATTCTACATGGAAATCATTTAAGAGTGTCCTATGTGCATTTTTCTAACCCCCCTTGGGATGAATTGAACTTTGTTTATTTTACCAAATTTCAAATTTTAACAACAATGAGCATTTTTATCAACTAGAATGCATTTTTAAGCTTATGGAAAGATATGTTATGGATGGTGGCATGTCTTTCACGCCTCAAAAACCTTCAAAAGTGCATTTATAATGCAAGGAGTGAATTTTATTTATATTATGCATGTATTCTAATTTTCGCTATGAAGAGCAATGACGTAACTAGATATAGATTGATCCATTTTGGGCCTCTAGCTACCATGAAGTTCCCCAATCTTGTGAGTAATATCAAAGAGACAATCTAGGTAATGGATTTAGCCCAATATCCTTTTATGAAGAAAAATGACAACAGACCTCATATTTGAGAAAATGGAGGTTCAAATTCTTCCAAAAGACTACATCCATGACTATTGGCTCATACAAACTAAGGAACACATTATAAATAAAATCAAACAATAATAACAAGAAAAATTAAAAATTAAAAAATACATTTTTTAACGAGTGAAAGAATATTAAAAGAAACCCTACAAGATAGGTATTTTCATACATCCTTAGCATTGTTCCTTCATGAATATACTAATGTACTATTTCATGTGTATCTATCACCATGCCTACATGATTAGAAATATAACTATTCTCTTTTATTTTTTTTCTATTGTTCATATATTTTGATGTCATCTGTTATCCCATTTTTATCTTTTGAACACATGTTCAAGAATTTTTCCATGTCTAGTATGGCTTGAAAAAGGGTTATCATTAAAAATATGTATAAGATATTGTACTTCATGTGCAACTTCAATGACCCCAATTATTTAGATCCATATGCCACTTTGACGCCAAATATCACCTCTAAAGGGCCCATGTGGTGGTTTCAGGCCTTGTTTATGGCCCCTGAGATGTGGAAGTTTCATTTATATGCTAAGGTATTTGTTTTCCTTTATTCACCATGGTCAAGGCCCCTAGACCCATCTCGTGGGTGTAAAAGATCTTTAATGATGCCAATATCCTAGTGAGAGTCCAAAGATCTCCATTAGAGGAATCATGCAGTGATTTGAGTCCTATTCATGGCCCCTGAGCCCTACAAGATTCATTCAGGGCCTAAGAACCTTCTTTTCTTCCTCAAATGATGATCAAGGCCTTGAGACCCATCCCTAGTTTGGAAATCATCCTAAGGGTGTGCATATCACTATTAGAGGCCAAATATTCCCTTTAGAGGGCCTGTGTGGTGGTTCAAGGTATCATTCATGGCACAAAGCCCTAAAATCTTCACTTAAGTTCCTAGTTAAAGCCTTCTATTTCCTCTCCCAACCATGGTTAAGGCCCTCAAACCCATCCCTAGAGCAAAAAACCTCACAAATGACACCCATAACCTACTCAAAGGCCAAAGGCCCCCTTCATAGGGAATATGTGTGGTGGTTTAACACCTCATTCATACCTCTATCTCTTCCACCTCTTGTTTATCAATGATAATATCAAAATGTATATATATAGGATGGATAATTAATAACCCTAACTATCACGTGGTTGAAAATTCTATTCTAGATCCAACAATCATATTTCATAAAACCCCCATTAACTTAGAAACTGCTCGAAGGTGTTTAATTACATGAAACCATTTGTGAGCCATCTTACTATATATTTATACTTTGAGAGGCATTCTTCATATATTTATTTTTTTATGTAAATTCCTTCTTGTAGTGATGATTGATGAAGGAGTGCCCTCCTTTGACATGCCCTCCTTCATGATTTGTCTCTATAGGATGGCCATTTGCTTCTTAAGGTGCCATTTATTTTAGAAGATATTTTTGAATTCCTTTGCATTCCATTTTTTGTGTTTGGTTTCGAGATACTTTATTTTTTACTAAAGAATTTACATTTTAGTTCCTTGGATGTTTCCTCCCTAATTCCACCATTCGACATTTCTTGCTTGCAAGTTGGGGTGTGAAAACCATAATTGCTCAAATTTGGATGCTATTTATTTTGGTGTTCCTTTGTTATCCCATTACAATGAGATGGGCCAATGGTCTGACCTTGCACCTTGTAAGATTTCCCCTATAGCCCCAAAACCCTTACTACATATTTTTTTCAAAGAATCGAAACGTATCCAATCAGACATCAATCTAGCTTGAGCCTCCCCTTTTATTATTCTAGGTAAAATGACCATTGGTTGTGGAAATTTCCATTAGTCTTAATTCTTCAATAACATGTTTAAAGTATAGGTTGTCCAAGCCACATATTCAAACCTCAACTCAGTTACATGTAGACACATAAAACAAGCAAGCAACAAACTCTTTTCATTCCACACATTAACCAACACTAAGCCCAACACAAGAACTGTGTCTTCCCTTTATACATCTCATTGATACATCAATGTGGGCATTGCCATATATGAAGACATCCTTCGTCCCAACTATCAACACTCTTGCAACAAAAGCATATCACATTATAGCTGCTACAGGACAATGATCAAAAGGGCATGGATCAAATCAAGTGTTGTTATGGTTGATATTGAAACAAATGCATTTATGATTCAAACAGAAAGTTTTGAAACAATTTTGAAAACCTGCAGTTTCGACAGCTTAGCCAGATTTCAAAATGCATTCTTAGCCTTCGAAACCAGAACTTTCGACAGCTTACTCTCCATGAGTTTCGGAAAATAAGTGTTGAAAACTACCTATCATAAGTCTTTGCATTAGTAGCCTTAAAGGGATTCCATGTGCATAGGTTAGATGAGAATATTGTTGGTTGGTGCATTGGAGAATGGTTACATGGATATGTGTAAGACTTAGAGAATGCGAGGTAACCATGTAGTCACATTAATGTGCCTACTTAGTTTTTCTTCACATTATATAATATAAATTGAGTATTTGTTGAAGAGATTTAGTCCTTCAAGAATTTATCTCAGGTATTTGATCTTGAGATCAATGACTTAAATGGTGGATATTCACTCCTAATATATGTTGTAAAAATAGTCAAAAAACTTGAAATTTGTGGATATTCATATCCTTCGACTAGGATATGAATCACACAAGGATCTAGAGTATTTCTAGTGTCCAATTTAAGAACAAACATCATAATGGTTCTTAGAATGGGCCAATTGGTACCCCTCTCCCTCTAGGGCACTAGTTTTCCATCGTCGAGTTATTTCATGTTACCTTGAGTGTCGGGAGAGTATTGAAAAATTGTTCTAGACTTCCTCCCAAGGTTTCGAGGTCCAACTCTCTCAAACTTTGACTCTCCCTTGAGGACATCATAAGATAATTTATTGATACCTTCTCCATTGTGAATGATCTTATAGGGACATTTTGATCCTCTTCCTTCTCTATGTCCATCTATATCTTTGATGTGGGTGCATGGGAATCCTCCTCCCCCTCTCATTTTGAACTTTCTCATGATAATGCATAGTCTCTTATCCTACAAATTTGGAGAGGTAGAGAAATATTGTTGAATGTCACACCTCAAAATGAATGGGGTAGAGCTCCAACATTATGATAAATAAGGAGGATAAAGGTTCCACATGGTTCATTGATGAGGATCTCACACCTGCCTAATAAGAGGAAGGAAGGAAAGAATGGGCCCTAGAGAGTGAAGTAAGAAACCAAGACAAGTGGGTCATCCTTTGGAATGATAAATCTAAGATATAAGAGTTAAAAGGAAAAATTCAAAAATAGGGAGACACAACCAGGATGACCTAAGGTAGTTTGAAAATAATGGCATGGAATTTCAGGGGCTACCTTTGGAGGAGAGGTTGTAGTTTGGGGCCACTAGCAAAAGAATGAGATATTTTAGTACCAGTTAAGACTCATGAACATGAAGGCTATATAATTCAAGAAATGCAGGGATAAATATGGTCAACACAAAACCAAGGATCAAGTAATCATAAAGGATATGGAGACATTGCATGCATCATAATGGATGAGTTGCAAGACACCATAAAGTTGAAGAAAACCAACAAAAACAATCAATAATTTTGGTTTGAAATACAATAAGGAAGCACTGGCACCTTCTTAAATACATGCTATTTTTCTCCTCCAAATTAGAGTTTTAAAAGAGATAAGGACTAAATAGTGAAGAGTCGTATCACCACCTACTAAAGAACAAAATAATTTGAAGAAAAAGGGTATGTAATGCTAGTACATGACTTCAATGGAAGAGAAAGGAATCTTTAAATGGAAATGTTTATAGAAAACACACACCCTATTGTCAACAAAATGTTAAGGGATTAAGAAAGGGGAATCATTAGATGGCAACAAGGAAGGCACACACTTTGATGAAGAGACTCTATAGGCTTGCAACAAACACAACTTTATTATATGTAGATTACATGATGATTTCAACAAACATCATAGACAATATATCAACTTTCATGATTTGCAATTGCTAGGAGGAGATGTTGTCGAACCATGATCGTTTTTTCATAGAGATTAAGTGGACATAAAGGAGGTTTAGGAGAATTTATACCAGTACACAAGTTCCACAAAATAGAGATACCATTGGAGAATCGAGATCTAATTCATAACCATTAGATTAGTACATTGTGTACACCATTGCTGCAATTTATACCCAACACTTGGTGATTATTCTACTTATCTTGTGAGACGATTACTTGGATCCATTTCCTTCTAGATGCCTTGAGGTGATGTTATTGACTGATGTTCTATTGGTTCCTGGTTTGAATAAGAATATTATTTCAGTTTGTTGTATGATATATATACATTGGAGAGTTGCATTTGAGGGACAACATTGCACCATCAATGATTGTAGTTTATCTGGTCCGATGACTTTTTCTAGAGGGGTGAGAGAAGGTGATCTTTATGAGTTACTTGTTGATATTGTGGCAGTTGTAAACTCTAGTGAGAAGCTATATTATCTTCTATAATTGAGGAGGCATGTGTATATAATTCATGGTAGGATGCCATAGAGACAGGTCCAAAACCTATTGTGGAATTAGTGATTAATTCTAAGATTACAACCGATGTGAGTGTTATACACTATAGGGCCAAGGTTACTAAATTATATTAGATAAAGGGTGTTGACCATGATGTTACTCTTGCATAAATATTTTGTCAAAAATATGGAATTGACCTAGTTCATGTTGTTTTAGTTGCCATAGGTTTTGAGGTTCATGAGAGATATTATCATTTTTGTATGATGTTCATCACATTATGTGGGTTGTTACCTATACCATGAGATTGGTACTTTAGGATGTATGTGACTTGTGCATATTTATATCTTTATGAATTATGATATAACTATGACATTTGCATGGTATTTTTAAGATTTGGGTCATTTTGCAGTACTGCACACATAGTAATCTATCAAGAAATTATTTCTTTGCTTAAAACCTCTTGCTCCTTCCCATAGATAGTTTTCATTGAAGTTGAATTTATTGCATTTCATTTTCCTCTTGCATGGTTTAAAGAGTCGAGTCAAAATGCCAACAGTTTCATGACCACTCCTTTGAGTAACAACAGCCTAAAATCAAGCTCTAATTAAAATTTATCTAGCAACTTTTATAGGGCTCTTCAAACCCATCTTAGCTTAGGTGTAGAGATTTGGAATAGGATTGTGAGAATAAATTTCCAAAGCTGCTAAACAAACATAAAACCTTGAGTTAGGGAGTGAAATCCAGTTGCTATATCACTGACTTTGGGAAGTCCTTCTAACACAAGGGTCAATCACGGGGTCACATTGGGGCCCTCAGAGTAATCAAACCTACTTTGTTGGTCTTGGTGTCGACTGTTGACTGTCCCCCCTCTTCTTTGGTATAGTAGGTGGTATCATAGAGGCCATAATATTTTAGACTTCCTACACAAGGTGACAACACAGGGAAGGTGGTGTTGTACTTGGGATCGGCGTTGGATAGACTCACTCAGAATCCTTGGAGGGTTGCCCACTACTCAATGAGGTAACTTGCACCAGGGAGTTATTTCATTAAGTAGGTTGTCAACATAACTTTCCCACCCACTGAAACTCAACCCCTTCACGCATCGATTCTGCGATGTTGGATTCTATCACCAACTAGCGCTTCTTTGTGAGAAGGTTTGTTTGCATGCTTGACTCCTAGATTTAGTAGCGTGTGTTGTTTTTTCTCCTTAGTTGGCATTAGGATTGAGTTTGTGTCTAATGGCATTAGTTTCAGGTTAATTCCTCATTTGATCAATACAAAATATGGATACAACTAAATTAAAAGGTAATAAAGAGGTAACAAATAGCTTATACCTAACTTACGTCTTATAATTATCCAACATTGTTCTTTACACTTAGTGCAACAAACACCAAATGGAATGGTTTACACAAGGTCAATGGAGAATGTTATTCTTATCTTATTCTTATCACCATAACTAACTTATTCTTCAACTTGGATTGAACAAAACTAATATTTGTATAGCTCTAATCTTGGCTTGAACAAAATTAATATTTGTATAGTTCTACTCTTGTATCGAACAAAAGTAATACTTGTATAGTTCTAGTATTGGATTGCCTTAGACATATTGCCAACTAAAGCACCCAATATTTGCAACACACCAACAGATGGTTGGATTTCTTACTCCATTGCATTGACCCTCATCTTCAATGGACATTTCTTATATTAATTCTAATTTGCACAAATCCAACAAACAACAACCTTACTACTATTTTTTTCTTAGACCCATATGATAAATTTATCATGTCCTTAGTGTTATGACATTAATATGTCCAAAATCAAGATGGATATCACATTAAATTAGGTGGTTGACCACTAATATTGGTAATTTCACCCTAGTCTAATTGTGCATCCAAAACTAAAGATATACAATTTTTACTTAGAACTTTGAATATGATGATGGACTACTAACTAACAACACGTGCACATGCAACTGAAGGTACAACCAAACAGGTACCTGTCATATATTTCTTCGTCGAGTGAGGAAATATTAGGACAAATAGAGGTCGGAAATGCGACTGCATCTAGTAGATATGATAAGAAAAGAAGGACCAGAGGTGAAGAAGTTAGAATAAAATTTGTATACACATTAAATTTTTTCTTGCCGAAGGAGGATCATGCTCTTATGATGATGAGAGCATAGGAGACATAGATGTTCCACTCAGGTATAAGCATCTAATGAAACAATGGGTACCTAAGGAACTACCTCCTATAGATGTTGACTTCATTATCAACAATATGACATATTGCATTGCACCATCCTCCCTGCATGGCTTGGGGATATTTTCCATGGATGGAATAATTTTAAAATACAATACAATAAATGAATTGATGGACTATGTTGAACCATGTTACAATTATAACAATTGGATGCGGCTGGTCCGGTACATGAGAAGTATGTAGAGATATGGACTTGCCGCAAATTATATAAAACTAATAAACAAGGATAAAAATAAGGGAGTGACTATCTATATTGATGGAAGGCCTAAAGATTTCGGCAATATCGCAAGGTTTATAAACAACACACGACCCGAGACAACAAACAAACAACCGAATTGCATATATGAGGGACGTGAAGAGAATCGGGTAGTCCTGTGCGCAATAAAAAAGATAGCTCCCAGGGAAGAGTTATTAGTGGATTGCCATTTGAATTGAATAGAAACATTGACTAATAGTGTGC
Organism: Picea engelmannii; assembly: GCA_009831015.1. Classification (NCBI taxonomy): domain Eukaryota; kingdom Viridiplantae; phylum Streptophyta; class Pinopsida; order Pinales; family Pinaceae; genus Picea; species Picea engelmannii. Next base: position 1,022,570 of record ML776801.1, read on the forward strand.
AGGTTCTTGTGCAACACCTCTTTAAGAAACCTCTACTTATTGCATTATATTTTTTATTATCTTTAACATTGTTGTAAATATTATCTTTAACATTGTTTTTTTATTACCATTATCAATTTTTTAAATATTTGGGGGTTCTAATTACATTAAATGTGGCAGGATGATTGTGGACAAGGGCCAGCCGCAGAACATGTAAATGATTATCAATTTCCACTTTCATTTTACGTTGTTTTTATTATTTGCTTATATAATTTTATTGAAATAACATTGTTTTTGTTGAAATTATATGTAGTCTGCAGGCCATGTGGATCATAATTCCGTCGATGAGGAGGGGTTTTATTCATGCGCTGATCCGATGGTCTTAATAAAAAAAAGGTCATTAAAGCTAACAAGGAACTTGCTAGCTTGTTAGATCGTCCAGAACAAACTCCTGATGTCAAAGCAAAGATCAAGCTCCTTATGTCACAACTTAACACATATAAGGTAATAACCATAATTTAAAGTGTTTTAAAATGTACTCATATGTTCAATTATGATACTTTGTTCTTTAACTTTTACATTATCTCACGAAAAAACATTTTCTTTTTTATAAAGGAATTTTTGGAGCCTGTTCAGCCCGGTGTTGGTAGTAGTGGCGCTACAAAGACGCTACAGAGTCCTAATGTGGGCAGTCATACAACAACTAGAGCACTATTTACTTCTCCATCTTCCAGACCTAATTTAGATAGGAGCCATGACATCCACCACCAGACATCCACACCTCGATTAGAGTCTAGAGATGGTGGAAGAGATGAGGATCATATTGATGTGGTTGAGATGGTTACATTTCCTGGAGCTAGACGTGTGACAAGCACAGGGAACCTTCTGTCCACATTTTTGGTCGACGATAATGGACTTCCATTAAAACAATCAAGACTCCCAGGTAGTTTTAATTCATATTTTAATCGTTTAATGTTGTCCTCATATAGAAATCATCTATATTATTAATTTTAAATTAATGATCATATCTTTTTGTGTGTAGCAAACAACATTTTTTATAGGCACCTAGAGAGCAAGACTTTGTCAATTTTTGGGGCAACCTTACGCATGAGGTGGAATTTCCAGAATTCCAACCTCAAAAAGGAACTTATGGATTATCTTGAAGGCCTCTTTGGAGTAGACACGTTCAATAAAAAATGGTCACATTTGCAGCAGGTGAATATTTAAAATATACGCAGGATGATTATAGATGAAGCTTGGTAGAAAATCCTAGGTATGAGCGTCCTCCCTCAATTCTAGAGAGGGAGTGGAAGGCGATCTTTGATGATGCAAAAGAGAAGATTTTGAAAAAATCAAGAGAACAAATAACTTGTACATCAAGGTAAATTAGAGTTTTTTGAATTCAATACTAGCTTTATTTTTCTTTACATCTAAATAAAAGTGTGGTTATATATAACATACTTGAAAATTTTGATGATAGGTTGCCTAACACTTCGAAGGCAACCAAAGCAAGGATTGCCAAACATGGCCAACACAAGCTAGGCCGGGGCGGTTACTCGAGGTTACAGTCATGAATCGTAAGTACCGAAACATCTTAAGAATATTATTTGTATCACCTTACAACTTTAAGGTAATTGCAGCCAAAAACATTAAAAAACCATACCCTCATGCAATGCAGGGTGACGACTTCAGAACTGAAACCACGGGGAAGACCTCCAACTTGGTTACAAGTAAGGTTATAAAGCCATGGTTGATTGTAGGAAAAGCATGGGGCAGACCCCAAGATCCAATTTACAGGATACGGTAAATAAAAATCAGTCTACATTAACCTTTCGTTACTTATAAAATATGTAAATGTTTGATATCATCCATAATTTAATGTCTTACTTTGTTTTAATCAGGGGAGCAACACTATCAATGCAACCATTAGTACTAGACAACAGAGCGTTGATAGTGAAACGCAACCAGAAGATCATGGTGCTCCCCAACAACCCCATCCCAGTGAGCTGCAGCCCCAAGATGTTCCTGTGACTAAGGCCCACGACGGTAAAATGTCTATATATTAATAATATACTTAATAATTTTGTACTTGTAAATTTTGTACTTATAAATTTTGACATTTCAATGGAAGAGAATGTCATATTTGATCCTCCTTGACCTGAAGATCAGGTGAACAGGCTGAAAAACATTCCAACGGTGCTGACTAGAGGACCAGGTAAATAATTACATTGCAGAGTTTTTTTTTTAACATTAATGAACTGCTTCAATGGTATTTAAAAATTGGCCATATAAATTTAATATTTTTTATTTTTTTAGGTGATTGCCCCTCATAGCAACATCCATGCCCTGGGTACGAGACCAGACATACTCGGCATGAAAGGACCGAAACAACATCAACTACTTAAGAGCACCCAATAAACGAAGACATGGAGATGGATGAATTACTTAAGACCTGTAAAGCACAAAAGAAGACTAAAATAAATTCATGATGTCATGTAATAATTTTATAAGATAGTTAGATGTACATAATATAGCTGAACATGTAATGATGCATATAATGAATTGACATTATGGGTACTTTTTCATCTGATAATATACACAAGGCTATTTATATGGCTTGTATATATATATGTGAATGTAATTTTGTTATACACTTAATGATAATTTCAACTTCTCTTATAAGACTTGGTATACATTGATTCAATACTCCTTGATTCAAGACGTGAGAATGCAAGCAAGACCTGATGCCTTGTGCTTGGGCTATGGAGTCTAGGCAACAAATAGAACTTGAATATGTAACATGCAACTTCCAAAATATTGTGACATGAAATATGCAACTTTGAAAGTCTTGTGACATGTGACATGTGGAAAGCATCTTTTTCCAAGCAATGTGCAAACTTTAAACTTGGTGCAACATGCAAAAAGAAATTTTTGGGAAGATGCAATAATAAGTTTTAAGGATTAAACATGAGGGGTTGGAAATGGCCATGTCAATCATTTTATAATATTTTTTCAGAGCATTACCCTTCTTTTCATTGTGTCTCACATGACAAAGAGAATTACCCTTCTTTTCATTGTGTCATGGACATGGTGTTGCTACTCAACATTGCCTCAAAGCCTACTTATTCATTCCTCTATGATATGTACAATGATGTTGAACCTTCCACAAATCATTGCGAGCGGAAAAATAAGCCAAGGATAGGAACCCAAGGATTTCAATGTTAAGGTCTTGTGATTCCACAAGGTGGGATACAAAGAGGAATTGTTTCCATGCATAAACATGCTAAATAGCTTGATTGAGAATGCAGATCTAACAAGTTGAACATTGAAATCATAGAGCGATGACATAATCAAGCAATATGGTGTTGATACTCTTCAAAGGATGTATAAGTTATCACCTCCCACAATGTCAGTAAGCCTTTGGTGGTTGCAAAATTTTAGCAAAATGCATGATGTTTATAACATTGTGAAGGCATGGTTGTTTTTAGTTAATCCATTCCAAACTACCACAAGTAAGGTACACTTAATAAAAAAATTGCAAATGGAACTTCAAGCCTTAACAATTCTCTTGAACCTCTTGTATGGTAGAAGAGGCACTAGATACATATGGTTAAGATTGATTTTGATTATGCATGGGGTGCTCAAGCATGGGATGATATTTTATTAGGTAGACTTCATATCTAATCTTCTTGCACAATGTATTCCAAAGGATAAAACTCCCTTAGATAGTGGTGCACTTGAGTTTTACATGGCGTCTTATCTTATGTATTGTGTATGTGTGAGCTAAGAGTTCTCTTGTTTCAAGCCCACCTAGTAGCCTTCCTTTGCACTTGTACATGATTATTTCCAAGGTTTGTGGATAATTCATGCATAAGTACTCCATTATATTTGACTTTTTTTTGGCTCCCTTGTATGAAAGAATCTATGGTGAGAAATTGTTATTCTTTTCACCATAGTCCATTGAAGTGTTGAAGCAAATTAATTATTGGTACCTACTAGAGAGATTATATTATATTAGGATATATGGGACATTAATTACTCCACACACACTTCCAAAGAATGTGTCTATTTTGTTTCTCATCCAAGACTAGGCAACCTTTTAATCTATTCTACATGGGCAACAAAAACAATAAAAAAGAACAAGAAAGAGCTTTGGCCAAAGTTGCCACTAAAAATCAACAATTATCAAATATTTGACGTGGTTGTTGGGGATAAATTACCCTTGGAATATAAAACATACAATATTATCTTATACATGATCAAAGTAAATGATCCTCATCAAGTGGCCATTGAGAAATGCTTTGTATCTCAATCCTTAGTTTAGAGATTGTGTCATTGGGAGCATGAGCAAGAGGAGCTATATAGGAGAGATTTGGATTATTCAAAGGTAGAAGATAGAAGAAGGAAGCACACTTAAGTTGTCTTTTATCCAACCCTAGTGGATCTAAGGCCATAAATCAAGCCCTTTGTAACATTTGGCACCATTTTTATCACAACCACCAAGTAGCTAGAGCAAAGCTCCAATATTGAAAATGAAATCCCAATAGTTAATCTACCAAAAGAGGAGTTAGGAATCAATGACATAAAAAAAGTTGAGCTAGATGACATCCAAATCCTAAGAATATGAATGCTCAATTCCCAAGGGATGTTCAAAGGAAGAGAATTTGGTCACAAGCCATAATGACTATCTTCAACTATGTGATGGGCAAATCATATTCGAGGGAAGTGTCAGTAAAGAGTATAAAAATGGTGCCATAGTGGAGGGTAGTGTTGGTAAAGAGTAGAGAAAGGGTTGTTTAGAGCATGGACTCAAGGAAACTTAATGCCAATAAAATCCTTGATATCAATGAGGCAGTCCTATAAAGTTGCAAAGTTCTCATTGTTAAGCAATTTGAAAGACTAAGATGAGCATATAATGAATTGTCCAACAAGAGATTGAAAATGGAAATTTTATTGGATATTCATAGGGCAAGGGTTTAGAGTATGGTTAATGTACATGAGAATATGTTGAGTGAAATATTCACCCACCTAAATTGTTATACTTCAAATATGACCAACTTGATTATTAGTTAATTTTATTTTTTAGTCATAAAAAGAAATTTCAAGAGAGAGAAGAGAGAGAATGTGGAGAGTCACTTAGGATACCAAGGGTCACTTGATAGGTGAAAATTCATTTGGAAGGTCTAAGAGTCTCCCTATTTTGTATAAAGGAAAATCGTGCACACATTTGTAGGGGTATTTTTCTTTGTAATGTAATTTATCTTCTTATGCGAATATATAAGCCATTATCAACCTAGTGCTTTATGTTTTTTAGATATATGATTGGTTTTGGGCTATTGTCTACTCTCCTAGGTATCTTGGTGCTTGTGGTTTGTAACATTGTATCATGTGGATTATTTTCTTGTTTCTTTCTTATCGCTCACTTATCTTTCATATGCTAACAACTTGATGTGAAGAAAGTGTGCTTTTGGTGATTTGTAGGCTATCCTTAGTCCTTGGAGTTTTCCCTAGGAGTTTTGTATAAATGACAATTGGTGGAATATTCTCTTGATGTTTTGTAATTCTCCCTTTGTTTTACATCAATGTTGACATGAAGTAGGTAGGCTATGGGTGATTTGTAGTCTATTCTAGATTCTTAGAGTTTTCCTTGGGTTTGGTGTTTATGCCATAGTTGGTGGACTATTATACCTACTCTTTGTACCTATATTTTTGTTTCATGTCGATTAGTTATTAAAATCACTCCCACATGATTAGAGTAGTTTTCATTTAATTTGCAATTTTTCTTGCTTGATAGTYGCATTTATTTATTTAATAAGAAACCAGATTATGACAATTGAGCTATAACCAAAGGGTTCACCATTTGGTTATAGCTCAATTGTCATAATCTGGTTTCTTATTAAATAAATAAATGCAACTATCAAGCAAGCAAAATTGCAAATTAAATGAAAACTACTCTAATCATGTGGGAGTGATTTTAATAACTAATCGACATGAATAGAGTAGTTTTCATTTAATTTGCAATTTTGCTTGCTTGATAGTTGCATTAATTKATTTAATAAGAAACCRGATTATGACAATTGAGCTATAACCAAAGGGTTCACCATTTTTAACAGTGGAAGGTCTAATTGGTCCYTTTTTCCTAGTGAACTTGTGAGGTTGTCATAGAAAATTTTCCCATGCCAACATTTTGGTGCTAGAAGAAGAGTGGATGACAAGGTAGCTTGTGTAGAGATACATGTTGTTTGCATTTATTTCTCATGCTCTACTCCAAATACTTGCATGGGATTCCAATACTACAACGGGATTGCAAGGGACTTTATATGAACTCCCAAGAATGGTAAGAAATCTCTTGTCGAAGTTTAATGGTGAAGGAAACACTACCACATTTTAGCATATTATAAATTATGAATACAAGATTATGTTTACATAACATTGTTCATGAATATGTTTTTTGTAGGTTCTTTCCATTCAATTTTGAAGGAAAAGTGTGGGATTGGTATAATGTCTGACCAATTTAAACAATCCATAGTTGGTTTTAATTCAAATAAACATTAAAACATTCTTATGGTGAATCTTATCATGTGGCTGAAATTGTAGGAGTTTTGTGCAATGTACATGGAAGATGCAGAGTCCATCTAATATTTCAATACAATATATAAGCTTCCACCTCATGAAATGTTTTATGAGTTTTATGTGCAATATCTTCTAGAAACTATATCCATTTTCACTTTGTAGAAGGGAATACTCAGCTTGTGAAGAAGTGCAAATCCTTGAGAAATATTTGGAGTATCCTCTGACTTTGCCTCCTTTCTCAAATCCAATAATACATATAATGAAAGTAACTCATTTCAATCAAATATAGCTGAAATTAAAAATGTGTCTATTGTCGTCCTAATACACACCTATTGCAAGTTATTTTATAACATATTGTATTTGTAGATGATCCCTTGCTAAGTTGAAATCCTATAATAGGTTTTGAACTTAGCCTCGTTGTTATTTTTATTGCACATGTAACCAAAGTATGCCAATACCAAGTGTGCCCTGTGGTTGTCTTGGATGACACCATCATTTATTATCAATCCCTATGAAGCACCATCAAAGTGTAGGTTATGCCAAGTAGGTTTTGGTGTTTGCTAGTATATTGATGATGTCTTAGTGGTGATTTTATCATTGTCATTAGAAACATTTTAGGGTGGGGTTACTAATATTTATAATAACCATATTTGGTGAGGGGGATCAAAATTCTAGGATGTATTGCTTCAAGGATTTACAAGGAAAATTCATACCACAATGAATTAAGGGTTCCACTTGTGTTAGTTATGGTAGGTTTTGACTCATTCATTGCTAAATCACAATTTAGTTGATTGAACTAAACAACCTTAAAAAGAACATGAATTAAGCCTTACAAGTAAGCCTCCCTTTTAACACATATATCTCTTTTTCTATCCAGCATTATTTTGGCTCATTTAATTATTTTATTAGATGAGGTATCACACAAAAGTATGATGGATATATTCTTCTATTTCATTGAGATTTTTATCCTCTTGATTAAGTTGTTAGGTCAATGTTTTACTAAATTAGTTATAGAGAAGTATTCCCTTCCAATAACAGAGGATATTTCAAGTTCAACATGTGGTAAATTAGAGGCTACCGAATTATAGAAGAAGGATAAATGTTAAATGATTTTGCCCTTTTGTGATTTTCCCTCACTAGATTCTATCTAGGCAATCTTTGTTGAAATTGCAATTTTGGATTGATGAATTTGTTGTTTTTACTAGAAAAATGGATTCAACACCCTTGAATACCCCTACTGCACTTGGATTATGTAATGTTAGCATTTGATATCTACGATTTCATCAATCCAAAATGATTCCTTCCATATTTGAAGCCAAAATTTTCAATTTCTCCTGTCATTATTTTGCATAGTTGCAAAAGGGTGACCTCATTAGACATATAGATTACACCATGTCATATATCCTTGTATTATTTAGTTCTCTTTCAAATATCAACTTGTATGCTTTCAATGACTAGAGATAATATAAATAGAAAGCTCATTTTGGTCTTTTGATAGAGGTCAACCAATGGAAATGGAATTGGAACTTGATCAAAGTATTAGGTGAAGTCCATGAGATATGAACATTGACCAAAGGTAAAACTCCTCACTCTCCAATGCTAGTCTCAAACTCGTTGTAGTATCCAAATTTAATTCTCTTGCTAGAAAAAAAGGTGTTTATATACATAATATATAATTAAATAATATCCCATGTTAACTAGGTCTGGTTAGTTGATGGGTAAATAAATGTAACAACCACATTGATGCGGCCACGGGCGAAGACAATTTTTTTTTGTTTTTGTTTTGAAGAATTAAGGGCACGAAGGCAACGACAACAAAAGTTTGACCACACCCCAGACAACGAACAGAAGCACACAACCCAGGTAACAGAAAACTGCGACATCGTGCACAGACATAAGGGCAACCGAGCAAATAGGCACCAAAAACCAGGAGTAACGCCCAAATTCCTGATGAAAACACGACCAGGCCTACAAGCTAAGGGACAACACCCCCATCTCGACATCATGACCTAGATGAACAAATACTAGAACCTCAAGGCGCGCAGACCTAACACCTGAAGGCGTTCGACCCTTGTGCCAAGAGAAACTTGCACGCTCGCCAACACTCACACAAAAAAACCTACTCCAACCAAGATATCGTTCATCGCTATCCCCCAGGGCACGCCATGATCCCCTCATCAGGGATCATGTTGTTCCCCGGGTGATAGATGCGTCAATAACCTTGGAGAAAAACAAAAGGGACCAAGACTCAAGAAAACTCCGATGATCTAGGAACCAAATACTGACTGGGAGACTATACCTACCCCACACAAAGGTTGATGAGACACAAGAGGATGAAGACAAGGGGTGACGCCATCCCACAAGACATCATCCCTTCCCCCACCAATCACCCAGTCTAACCGGTCTATGATTACATTCAAAATTAACATGGGTTCCATTCTAATGGGGCACGCCAAGTTACAACTAATCATTAATGCACCCACTAACTTAACTTTAAAAAAATCAATTTAGCAAGCCTAAGTAATCAACACTAGAACTATAATCATAAATACAATCTAACCTCAATTATAATCAATTTAGCAAGTCTAAAATTTGCAATCTAGTCTGTTGTTCCCGAGTTTATACTTTAAGGCTCTAAAGTATACTGTCAAGGCATCCAAAAAGGTAGAGATAATTAATGGGTAAAAAGACTAGTTTAATGGAAAGCGAGATCACAGATGGTTCCTTAACTGTCTCTGTCTAGCTTCCCATTGTTCTTGGATGCTAATATCCCTTTCAATTGTAGCCCATGAACGTTCAAGTTCTACCCATGTATTTGTTGTTTGTAAGATGGTATTGAATAGGTTTAACGCAATGCTCATTTGATCTGATATACCGGGTTCTATATTAGGCTGTCTGGTAATTGGAACAGTCATGAAAGTAAAGGGTTTCCTCTTTTTAAGTCAATTTTTTTTTTTCAAGGGTCGCATATTTCTGGTTTGAATTAATAAGAACAAAAATTCCAAATTATGGATCATTAGTATAACAAAAATGAAGGCCTTTTCTAGTATCTGAGTCAAATTTAAAAGAGACAGTGCATGTAATGAAGAAAGAAAAGGAAACATGTAGTTGTATAACAAAAAATGAGGCATCAATTTAAGAGGAATCTCATTTTATACTCATACAAAAAAGAAGGATGATAACTTCGAAGAAGGATGATAACTTCAAAGAAGTATATAGTTTTAGAGTTCTAAAACGTTCATAGGTCTTATATCCGCTGACAACTAATACAGAGAAAAAACTACAAACAGTTAGATAATCTGAATGTTTAATCACTACAATAGAAGTTATTTCATGAAAGCATTTAACGAAGGTATGAAATAAAATATGAAATGACAGAGAAACACATAACTTAGGCTTGGCAAGATCTAGAATCTTCAATCTATATTGTATTAATTCTGGAAAAATGAAATTTTCTCTTTACAATCCTCTCTAGAAAAAATCCCTTTCTTAGTCTTGAAAAATTACATTTATACAAAACCACCAATCTTAAGTCGGTTGGTGATTTCCTAATTCCTAGTGACTAACTATTTGTTAAAAAATAGATCCGAAACCGTTTGCATGATTTTCTCCATTTTTCCATTTTCTTGGAAGTAAAGATCTTCCAAATAATACTTTTACTTTGTTGATGACTCTCCTTCTTTTGATTCAATACATTTAATGCATCTCTCCAGGAACTGTGTAAAATTTCTGGGGGGTTCTGGAAGGTCTCTTGCCTCAAACAGATAAACCTTTCTCTAAATCTTGGAAAGATGGTCATCAATTCCTTTAGCTGCAAACTTTATTGACTACAACTTTAAGTTAGGCTCAACTAAGAACTTGTCTATTAGGGTGACATCCATTTCTCTTAGTTGTGAAATTTCCATTTGGATTTCACTCAAATTTTCCCTAAAATTTAATTGATGTCTTTCAATATTGATCTGTCCCAAAAGTCCTATACAATTTCCTTTTCCAATACTTAACGACCCTTTGTCTAAAATATCAAAAACTTCTTCACAGTCATCTCTGATTTCTTTGACTATTCTTTTTCTTTCAGTTATGATGGTTTCCCATAACTTGAGCATGATGCCGCCTCTGATTTTCTCTATGGATGATACTTTTGTAGTTTTGGATACCTCCTCGCCTGTTGAATATATAATTGCCTCTTGGAGAGTAATCCTCACTGCTTTGGCTTCTTTTTCCCTCAGGATAATATTATCAAAGGCATTATCTACTTCTTGAAACTAATTCTGAACAATCTCTATCTTGGAAATCAATTTCTACTGTCCAACTTCTATTTTTGAATGCACTTCTAGTGATTGGGCCTGGAAATCTTTTAGATCTATAATTTGAACTTCCATCAATATTAATCTAGCCTGTAATTGTTCTGCATGCTCCTTTTGCTGAGTAATCTGTAGCTGACTTGCTTGTATTTTCTGGCTTATTTCGTCCAAGCTCGTTTTGAGTAATTGAACCTCTAACCTTTCGGCAACCCTTGTCTGCTCCAAGCTTTTACTCATTTCTTCTCTAATGTTCTCCTCAACATTTTTTAACTGCTCTTGTAATTGTGCTATGATTTTATCGCTCTTCTTTATCCTGGTTCTCATTCTTCCCACGGTAAAAAAGTTTGTTGTTGCCATGGCTCCCATGGAACTTGCTATCTCTATAGTGAAATCCTCTTCCTCCAAATTCTGTCCGTCCATCAAGACTTTATGTTTTTTTACCATTTTCCCCTCATGAATTCCCTGTTTCAGGACAACCTTCCTTTTTCTACTGAAAAAATAATTAGAAGGAGGAATCTCATCTATGGGAATGGAGGTAAGGTCATCAACAAATAGAGCTCCTGTCTGTGGGAGTCCAAAAGTGGACTGTAAGGGGGTTAAGGAAGCTATGGGATTCCCTAGCTCTGTAGATCCTTTCCCTCCTGCTGCCTTAGGCGTATTGACATCAACCCTAGGTGATGAAAGGGGAGTAAGCTTACCGGACTTGGGAGGTCTCTCTGGCCTTTTCTCTACTTCAGTATTTTTGTTTTGTGGAGGCCTTTCCATATCCTGTGGGATTTTTTTGGGATTTCCCTTCTTCTGTGCTTCTTGCTCAAAACCTGGGGGAACACTTTCTTGCTCCCAGGGGAGGGTGATTTCTTCTCCTTGAAGTACTTGGGGCAGACCACTCCGTCTATGCTTCTGAAAGGTCTGAAAGCTGGCTTGCAGGTCGGACGACAATGTTTGTACTTGTTCTAACACTTCTTTATAAGACTTGGTCCCTTTGAACATGTCGTCCCAAGGGGACTCCTCATGTTCATATGCTTTCATATTGCAGTGTATCAAGTGTTTGTTCACTAGTTGATAAGGGTCATGCCTTTTGTACTCAATATTTAACAATTTAACTTCTTCGAGTGCTTTTTCTTCCACCCTGGAATGTCCCAAATTTTGTAATGAAAWWTTCCCGATGCGCACAGGGAATATTGGCCATGACTTCTTTTGAGCTTCCTTTAGCTCTATTCCGATACCACCTTTTACTATTTGGTGTGCTACTTCCCTACACACCAGTCTATCCGGGAGGAATTTTGGAAGCGCGTGAGGGGGAATTGAGCACCCATAAACCCTGATGTAGGAGAAGCTTTCTTCAATGAACCAGTCTGCTATTGGCTTGAGGTTATTTGAAACTACTTCAGAAATGCGAGGGTCACAACCGAAAAACATTTTATGCATTGGTATTGCCACGAAATGGAAAATTTCGTAAAATGATTTTTTTGCATTTTCTTCCCACAACTCAGAGTGATATTCGTGAATGGGTTCAAGGCAGGTTGTGTTCCAACTCCAATTCATCAAGGGGAATGGAGTCATAAAACAAATTGCGTCCATGATATATGATGACATGTAAAAGGCCACTGGTTGACCTCGGGTTCTTGCAGCTCTGTAATCTGAAACCTCTTTGGCTATATTATCAGATAAAATCTTTTCCCAGTTGAAACTATATCCTTCTGATGCTTCTTCTAAAAAGGGCACCCATTTTGCGGGGAAATGACAGGGATTCTTTTTGCTGAAGAGTCTACACATCATCATAGCTACATAAACCATGTACTCATTTAAAGAGGCTATGACATAAATTCCATGGGTATCGACCCTAAATTTTGATGGACATCTCCACCAGCCTTTGATTAAACCAGGGTAGGTTTGGTCTGCCTCAGTGCATTCCTTTCTCTGAAATTCAGCTATAAATTCTGCATTGTAAATGAATTTAGGATTGGGTGAGAGTTTGTACATAACCTAGATATGTTCAGGTCTGAATGAGCCGATAATGGCCCCTTGATCATTTAAAATGCTTCTCATTGGAATATCAACCTTGTCCAAAGCCCAAATGATCATGTCGTTGTACGCCATGAGTCGTGGGCGTGTTGCAATTTTGTGAAGTTCTGATTCTGCTATGTCCCGAAGGTGATTCTCTGAGTCATTAGGGGAATTTTTTATCTCACAGTCTAGATTTTCATAAATTTGTCTCCATGATTTAATCGAGTCGATAGCATGTGGCATGGTGTCATAAATGACATCTCCCTCTGGGCTAGAAATCTCAGCTGTATCTTCACTCTTCTTGGGTCCCTTCTTTGTGCCATGACTTTTGTATTGAAATGAAAATGAATGATTGTGACCCTTGTGGTTGTTTTGCCTTCGTTCATAGCTCACTAGTCCTCGCATGAGCAGTCGGCCAGGAGCCTGATCTATGGTCGTTGCCTTGGCATTAATAGACCTATGGATCTTAACGCCTTGCTTTTCTTTGTGAGGATGATGAGTGAATGACGCACCTATTAGCTGTCTACCCTTGATGTTGGTCCTTGGCTGAAGTTTCGCCTTGCGCCCGGATGCATTTTTTTTAACCTTTCAAATGTGATTGTTGGCAAAGTTTTTCCTTAAACTCGGCATGATTGTAGCTCGCCGTTATCTCGTTTTACCCCGTTTTTATATCTTGATGGATCATTTGACCCTGCATTTTTATTCTTGGTTAAGTTATATTTTGCGTTGTGTATTGGTATTCTGGCAATGGAAAAACAATTTGATTTCCTATCTGCATTTTTATATTTGGTATTTTGGCAATGGAAAAACGAATTGATTTCATGTCTGCATTTGTGTATTGGTATTCTGGCAATGGAAAAACGATTTGGTTTCCTGTCTACATTTTTATATTTGGTATTCTGGCAATGGAAAAAAAATGAATTGATTTCATGTCTGCATTTGTGTATTGGTATCCTGGAATGGAAAAACATTTTTATTTGTTGATCCCTGTCTGGGTTTTTGCTTGGGTACCCCATGCAAATGAAAAATGATTTCTTTATCCCTGGTGAATGAAAACATGTATCAGTGTATGCGTTTCTTGTTGTTACCACGATTTTAATCACCACGAAATTAATACTCAGATTTTATTCCCACGACTGGATTGTCACAGATTTTTAATTCCATACTGTTGCCACAGTTATACCCCCACGAATTGCTACTCAGAATTTAGTCCCTCGATTTGACTGTCACGGACTTTTATCTATGCACTGTTCCCACAGTTGTATCACCACGTTTTTCTTTATGCAGGTTTTTATTTATTTACTAGACTTGACCGCCCACGATTTAGATCTAGACTGTTTTCCTAAGTGGCTGCCAACACGCCCACGACTTGCTTAAAAAAAATCGTATGCTGAGTGGTTGCTAACACACCCATGACTTTCTTAAAAAAAACATATGTTGAGTGGCTGTTGAATTCGCCCACGTTTTTAGATTTTCAATTCATGAATTTACTTGCTGGAATGAACACGGTTTTGGGTAATTAAAAATTGGTTGTGTGCATGCTGAATTCGCCCTTTTTTTTCCATTCAATTCATAACTGGCTTGCATTAATGACCACTATTTTGCCTTTAAACTATGACTGTGTTTTCCCTTGAGTGATGGACTGTGTTGATGTTGATTGGATATGTTTGCCTTTAATTGTTGATTTGTTGTTGATTGGGCATGATTGGCCACCATTGGTGGACTGCATTTTTGTTGATTTTGCTATAGTGAGTTAAGTGGTCAACAGATTCATTCTTATTTTCTAAATTCCTCAATGAATTGCCTTGTTATTGATAGATTCGTTGTTATGTAATTGTCATATTAAATGCCAGAACAATTGCTACAACAAGGTTAATGGTCAGCATTTTCCTTTTGTTGTTAATTGCCATGTTAATTGCAATACTAAATGCTATAATATTTGCCTTATTAATTGCTTGAACAATTGCTACAACATTATCAACGGTCAACAGATTCATTCTTAATGATTAAGTGCCACCACGAGTTAAATGGTTAACAGTTAGGTGAATCACCTTGTTATTGCGCTATCATGGTTATGTTAACAGTCATGTAAATTGCTAAATTAATTGTTATATTAATCCTTATGTCAATTCCCTAGTTAACTGCTATATTAATTGTTATGTAACTGCTATGCTAATTTCCTTGTTGAATTGATCCAGTAGTGTTAATAGTTAGTAGTTCCTTCTCAGTGTTAATGGATGGCTAGTATTGTTAATCTGGACAATATAGTTAGACTACATGTTGAGGTTTAAATTGTTCATAAGGGATATAATGGTAGCGTTCTACTTTAAGTTATTAATGTTGTTATTTAAGTTAATGGCTAGTCGGATGGGGATGTGGATTAATATAGAATAGCCCTTTTAGGTTGTAATAATGATTAAATTAGTATGTTGAGTAAAGACTATGTTGAAACTAGGTTTTAAACTTTTTACCTCTAAAACTAAAACTTTTCTCTTTCGGGATTCGACTTTTCATAAGGTATAATCCTCGCTATTGGTCCAAAAAAAACTAGTACCGAAGTCCCGAAATGATTTCATTTCTTCGTTATAATAAAGTAAAAAAAGCTCAAGTGTTATTAAACTCTAGAAGCATGTTCTATAAGGTACTGTTAATCGCGATAAATTAAAACCCTAAAGGAGTTAATTAACCATCTTTTAACCTTTTGGGATTTGGGTTTACTCAGAACAATATGTTTTCAATACATTTTGAATCACGAAATCCTGATTCCCGATTTCCCGAAAGAAGTGGAAGTCAGTCTTAATTCTGATTAATTAAAAACTAATCCCATCGTGATTTCGAGATTCGGGGTTTAGTGGTGACATACCTCATGTAAGCGCGATCTCCGAAACCCCGAAACACGAAGTCCTGACTCAATACCAAAGTTAAGACCTAAACTTTTCCCACCGCAATTTTGGGATTCGGGGTTTAGTGGTGACATACCTCATGTAAGCGCAATCCCCAAGACCCTGAAATGCGAAGTCCCGACTCAATACCAAAGTTAAGACCTAAAGTATTTCGTTTTAAAAAACATTTAATGGTTTTTAAACTTCTTAGGTATTTAATTTATGAGTTCCATCAAATGAGATTTTTCAAATTTTGATTTTAGAATCGCCGAAAAATGGCCATATTAATAACAGATAGATGGTGATTTCCGTGACACCAATGCATATCTCAGAAATATTCTATGCTTTAAAGGTATTAAATTCTTGGCAGCCGCGTCAGTACTTTCACCATTAAATGAGTTAAAGGAAAATTAAATGATTTAAATGAGTTAAAGGTCTGTGTTTTAAAACTTATTTTTTCTCTTTCTATCATAAGTAAGTTGCATCTATCTGAGCTTTCACACCTCTCTTCCGTGACATGTTTTCGTTCCAATACAAAAGTCATGGCACCAAAAAGGGACCCAAGAAGAGTGAAGATACAACTGAGATTTCCAGCTCGGAGGGAGATGTCATATGCGACACCACGCCACATGCTATCGACTCAATTAAATAATGGAGACAAATTTATGAAAATCTGGATTGCGAGATAAAAAATTCCTCTAACAACTCCGAGAATCACCTTCGGGACATAGCAGAATCAAAACTTCACAAAATTGCAACACGCCCACGGCTCATGGTGTACAACGACATGATCAGTTGGGCTTTGGACAAGGTTGATATTCCAATGAGAATCATTTTAAATGATCAAGGGGCCATTATCGGTTCTTTCAGACCTGAACATATCCAGGTTATGTACAAACTCTCATCCAATCCTAAATTCATTTACAATGCCAAATTTATAGCTGAATTTTAGAGAAAGGAATGCATTGAGGCAGACCAAACTTACCCTGATTTAATCAAAGGCTGGTGGAGATATAGTTTCAAAGACTGATTTAATCAATGGATGATTTAATCAAAGGTTGGGTGCCCTTTTTAGAAGAAGCATCAGAAGGATATAGTTTCAACTAGGAAAATATTTTATCTGATAATATAGCCAAAGAGGTTTCGTATTAGAGAGTTGCAAGAGCCTGAGGTCAACCAGTGGCCTTTTACATGTTAGCATATATCATGGACGCAATTTTTTTTATGACTCCATTCCCCCTGATGAATTGGAGTTGGAACACAACCTGCCTTGAACCCATTGACGAATATCACTCTGAGCTGTGGGAAGAAAACACAAAAAAATCGTTTTACAAAATTTGCCATTTCGTGGTAATACCAATGCATAAAATGTTTTTTGGCTGTGACCCTCCTCGCATTTTTGAAGCAGTTTCAAATAACCTCAAGCCAATAGCAGACTAGTTCATTGAAGAAAGCTTCTCCTACATCAGGGTTTATGGGTGCTCAATTCCCCCTCACGCACTTCCAAAATTCCTCCCGGATAGACTAGTGTGTAGGGAAGTAGCACACCAAATAGTAAAATGCAGTAATGGAATAGAGATAAAGGCAGCTCAAAAGAAGTCCCGACCAATCTTCCCTATGCACATCAGGAAATTTTCATTACAAAATTTGGGACATTCTAGGGTCGAAGCAGAAGCACTCGAAGAAGTTAAACTGTTAAATATTGAGTACAAAAGGCATGACCCTTATCAACTAGTGAACAAACACTTGATACACTGCAATATGAAAGCATATGAACATGAGGAGTCCCCTTGGGACGACATTTTCAAAGGGACCAAGTCTTATAAATAAGTGTTAGAACGAGTATAGACATTGTCGTCTGACCTGCAAGCCAACTTTCGGACCTTTCAGAAGCATAAACGGAGTGGTCTGCCCCAAATACTTCAAGGAGAAGAAATCACCCTCCCCCAGGAGCAAGAAAGTGTTCCCCCAGGTTTCGAGCAGGAAGCACAGAAGAAGGGAAATCCCAAAAAAGCCCCATAGGATATGGAAAGGCCTCCACAAAACAAAAAGACCGAAGCCGAGAAAAGGTCAGGGAGACCTCCCAAGTCCAGTAAGCTTACTCCCCCTTCATCACCCGGGGTTGATGTCAATACGCCTAAGGCAATAGGAGGGAAAGGATCTACAGATCTAGGGAGTCCCATAGCTTCCTTAACCCCCTTACAGTCCACTTTTGGACTCCCACAGACAGGAGCTCTATTTGTTGATGACCTTACCTCCATTCCCATAGATGAGATTTCTCCTTCTGATTATTTTTTTAGTAGAAAAAGGAAGGTCGTCCTGAAACAGGAGATGCATAAGGAGGGGAATATGGTAAAAAAATATAAAGTCTTGATAGATAGACATAATTTGGAGGAAGAGGATTTCACTACAGAGATAGCAGGTTCCATGGGAGCCATGGCAATAGCAAAATTTTTTACCGTAGGAAAAATGAGAACCAGGATAAAGAAGAGCGATAAAATCATAGCACAATTACAAGAGCAGTTAAAAAATGTTGAGGAGAACATTTGAGAAGAAATGAGTAAAAGCTTGGAGCAGACAAGGGCTGTCGAAAGGTTAGAGGTTCAATTACTCAAAACGATCTTGGACGAAATGAGCCAAAAAATACAAGCAAGTCAGCTACAGATTACTCAACAAAAGGAGCATGCAGAATAGTTACAAGCTAGATTAATATTGATGGAAGGTCAAATTATGGATCTAAAAGATTTCCAGGCCCAGTCACTAGAAGTGCATTCAAAAATAGAAGTTGGACAACAAAAATTGATTTCCAAGATAGAGATTGTTCAGAATTACTTTCAAGAAGTAGATAATTCCTTTGATAATATTATCCCGAGGGAAAAAGAAGCCAAAGCAGTGAGGATTACTCTCCAAAAGGCAATTTTATATTCGACAGGTGAGGAGGTATCCAAAACTACGAAAGTATCAGCCACAGAGAAAATCAGAGGCAACATCATGCTAAAGCTATGGGAAACCAACATAACTGAAAGCAAAAGAATAGTCAAAGAAATTAGAGATGACTGTGAAGAATTTTTTGATATTTTAGACAAAGGGTCGTTAAATATTGGAAAAGGAAATTGTACAGGACTTCTAGGACAGATCAATATTGAAAGACATCAATTAAATTTTAGGGAAAATTTGAGTGAAATCCAAATGGAAATTTCACAACTAAGAAAAATGGATGTCACCCTAATAGACAGGTTCTTAGTTGAGCCTAACTTAAAGCTGCAGTCAATAAAGTTTGCAAATAAAGGAATTGATGATCTTCTTTCCAAGATTCAGAGAAAGGTTTATCTGTTCGAGGCAAGAGACCTTCCAGAACCCCCCAAAAATTTTACATAGTTCCTGGAGAGATGCATTAAATGTATTGAATCAAAAGAAGGAGAGTCACCAACAAAGTTAAAGTATTATTTGGAAGAGCTTTACTTCCAAGAAAATGGAAAAATGGAGAAAATCATGCAAACGGTTTCAGATCTATTTTTTAACAAATAGTTAGTCACTAGGAATTAGGAAATCACCAACCGACTTAAGATTGGTGATTTTGTATAAATGTAATTTTTCAAGACTAAGAAAGGGATTTTTTCTGGAGGGGATTGTAAAGAGAAAATTTCATTTTGCCAGAATTAATACAATATAGATTGAAGATTCCAGATCTTGTTAAGCCTGAGTTATGTGTTTCTCTGTCATTTCATCTTTTATTTCATACATTCGTTAAATGCTTTCATGATGTAACTTCTATTGTGGTGATTAAACATTCAGATTGTCTAACTGTTTGCAGTTTTTCCTCTGTATCAGCTGTCAGCGGATATAATACCTATGAACGTTTTAGAACTCTGAAATTATCTTAAATTGATGCCTCATTTTTTGTTATACAACTACATGTTTCCTTTTATTTCTTCATTCCATGCATTGTCTCTTTTACATTTGACTCAGATACTAGAAAAGACATTCATTTCTGTTATACTAATGATCCATAATTTGGAAGTTTTGTTCTTATTATTTCAAACCAGAAATTTGCGACCCTTGAAAAAAAAAATTGACTTAAAAAGAGGAAACCCTTTGCTTTCATGACTGTTCCAGTTACCAGACAGCCTAATATAGAACCCGATCTATCAGATTAGACGAGCATTGCGTTAAACCTATTCAATACCATATTACAAACAACAAATACACGGGTAGAAATTGAACGTTCATGGGCTGCAATTGAAAGGGATATTAGCATCCAAGAACAATGGGAAGCTAGATAGAGACAGTTAAGGAACCAACTATGATCTCGCGTTCCATTAAACTAGTCTTTTTACCCATTAATTATCTCTACCTTTTCGGATGCCTTGACGGTATACTTTAGAGCCTTAAAGTATAAACTCATGAACAACATCTTTTTGGCACTGTTGCTGGGGAGCGAGGAAACGAATCTTTTCCCTGGGAAGAATGACATTGACTTTTTCTTTCTTTGATAGTGAACAAAGATTGAAAAACCTTCTAAGGATACTTTTATCTTTCACTTGGCGAATCCATGATAAGTAAACTAGCTTTCATCTGAAAGAACACTAGAAAGAACCCGGACGACAAGCAGACCTCGCTAGTATCTGATCCAGAAAAGATTTTAAAATCAAGAAGATTTCTTAGAAAAATCATTTCACCGATACATACTATCTGTCAAACTAATTCTACATGGTCGAACGTCAGAGGAATACTTGAGAGATATGTCTCCCTCCCCCTTTCAATCGATACATGCTCTTTTCCTAAAGTCCACACTCCTACTACTGAACGCTCTGACAAATGTCATGTGTACCCTGATTTAACCCTTGTCAATTCTCTGATTTATTCATCTTACAACCCTGGAGAAACAAGTTCTGTTCATCTTGGGCCTTCTTTCTCCAGTTTCCTTTGACTTGACAATCAATTCCCCACAACCTTTATGTCACATTCAAGTACAACCCAAAATCTACCAAGCTTCCGTGAGATTTCTCCTCATACACCCCAAGTTTCAATCTCAAATCTACCAATGGCTCCGCACGGAGGTGCGGGGGCTAGAGGCGATGTTGTAGGTGGTGCCGCAGGAGGAGTGGCAGGCGACCAAGTACCACTCCCTGGAATTTTTTCTAAGGTGGCTGCCATAGATTCCCCTCTTGTCCTCCCGGTTCCCCTACATGACCTTCTAGAAAATTACATGAAAAATCTCCCAAAATTTACAGGGGAAGGCAATTTAACCACACAAGAACAAATCAATTTATTTGACCAATTTGTCGATATCCTAGGACTCGAACATGAAGATGTCTACTCTAGAATATTAGTACAAAATTTCGAAGGGCAGATTAGAACCTGGTTCCAAGGCTTAGCAGCGGGATCTTTAAGGTCATACGATGAACTCGAAAGTGCTTTCATCAGACAATGGAAAGAAAGAAAAGATCACCTCTATTATCTGACCGAATTTGGGGCTCTTAGAAAAAAACATTCTGAATCAGTTCTCGAGTTCACCCAAACATTTAATAAATTGTATAATAAGATTCCCATCAAGGTCAAACCTTCTCAGCCTGCAGCGAAAGTAACTTTCGTTGGAGCTATCGACCCTGATTTTGCCCTACTATTAAGAGAGAGGATATCAGTAGCCCTCACCAAGATGAAAGACGATGCTTTAGGAAAGATAAAATCCAAAACGGAGGCTAGGAACAAAGAAACCAGAAGATATAGAGAACAAGGAGGATCTTCAGGGTCAGGAAGATCTTCGGGAGAAAAAATGGATGACATGGCTAGGATAATTAAAGAACTGTCTAATAAGATTTCGAAAATGGAATTAGATCAGACAAAAAATGACCATTTTCCCATAAAGGATTTCAGAAGGAATCCCAATCCTCAAGTCCCACAAAGACAGATTAAGAATGAGGGTCAGAAAATCCAAACCCCCTTCAAGAGTGAAAACTTCATTGGAGGGGAAGATTTAGAAGATTTAGAGGAATTAGAGGAAGATATAAACAATCTAGGTGATGATGAGCCACAACCCTATTTATCGAGACAAGATTATGAAAAATTCTTAAATAAAGAAAATAGATTGGAAAATGACCTAAACGGTAGTACTTCTAAAGATTTGACCTACCAGGGTATTGCCGATGGTATAATGGTCGAGCTTCAACAAAAGTACAATCTAAGGCCTAGAAACAGGAGTGTTGCAATCGCCCAAACGAAAAAGATCTTGCTGAGGAGCGAAACAGACGAGATAGTTTAAAAAAATATTGAAAAACAGACTGAAAAAACTAACATAATGGACACACATCCTACCAAGACTAAGGTAGCTGAAATACCCACAGTCAAAACATAGAAAGCAAAAGTTCCTGCAACAGAAGCGAAACCTTAACCACAAAGGAAAGCTGATAAGAAGGGGGCCGAAGCCCAAACCATAGAGAACGATAAAATTGTGGGGAGTTTTAATCTGGAAAATGAAATCAATAAAATCAAGATCCCCATACCTCTTGTCGAGATGGAAAAAAATGCCATCTACAGAAAACAAATCGCCAAGATGATTAGTTTTTCAAAAGATGAAAGCCAAGCCGATGTCATTGACTTAGAAGATGACAAACTGAACATAATTTTCCTTCCACATTTCGAAGGCACCAAAGACACTGTTTCCCCCTTCTATACCACGTTAACGTTGTTCGACCAACTACTCCACAACTGTATGCTCGATTCTGGAGCATCCCATAATGTATTGCCTAAAGCCATTATGGACAAATTGGGTCTCGAAATCACTAGGCTTTATGGAGATTTATATTCTTTCGATTCAAGGAAATTTAAGTGTATAGGCATGATTAAAGACTTGGTGGTAAATATGGCTCAAATACCCGTGAAAATCATTCTCATGGACGTAGTGGACACCGATATCCCTCTTAAACATGGTATGTTGTTATCTCAATCCTGGGGTGCCAATATTGGGGGATCCCTCCAGCTTGACATGACATATGCTACTATCCCAGTTTTTGGAGGACAGTTCATGCGCTTGTACAGAGAGACCAGGTTGGTAAGTGATCCACGCAACCCGAATAACCACCCTATATATATTGTTGATTAGGATCTAGGTAATTGTATTCTATTCATTGATGATGATATTGTTTTAGGTATATATGAAAGTAGTACATAAGAAAAAATAGAAACAGAAAAAAAAAAAATGTATATAGCATTGGTGTGTGGAAGATGTTTTTTTATGATGCTTCATCTTACCTTGGAGCCAGAGTTGGAGCACTCCTTGGGGCCCCTAATAATCAATTCATAATCCCTTTTTTCTATAGACTCCAGTGGAATGTGGACCACACTAATAATGTATGCGAGTATGAAGCCTTAGTATTAGGGTTGGAAGCCGCTAGGAGAATGAAAATAAAAAACCTCGAAATATTTGGTGATGCCGAGTTAATCGTAAAATAGGTAAAATGAAAATACTAGGCCAAACATCATAGGCTGAGGTCTTACAGGAATTGCATCTGGGATTTGATAAAAAATTTCTTCTCCTCTGTCAAAGTCCACTACATTCCAAGAACTGAAAACCAACAGGCCGATGCGTTAGCCAAAGCAGCCTCAACCTTCACACCTCCCACCGCTTTCAAACTAAAATACCACATAAAAATGAGACACTGACCTTCCATACCCAATAACATACAACACTGGCAAGTTTTTGAGGATGATGAACAACTGCATAAATTTTTAAAATCGATAGATGAGTTTGTCGAAACTCATACCGACCAAGAAAACCAAAATGATCTTGTTTGGATCATGCAGGAAGGGGAAGACCCCCAGGAATTCCACGATAAAATTGTCAATCATCGAATGCTTGTTCTAAAAAATAACTAGATCCCCAAGGGCATGATTCCCTTGGAAAGGTTATTTAATCAAGACGATATCCCATTAAGATCCACCTTACAACCTCAACCTGAAGAGGTTGAGGAATGTGACATAGGTACCAAAGAAAACCCTCGGTTGGTGAAAATATCCAAATACCTGTCCCTAGAAAACAAAAGTAAATACGCTAAGGTGCTTAGAAAGTATAAAGACGTTTTCGCTTGGTCATACGACGAATTGAGAACTTATGATACTTCTATAATCGAACATAAAATTCCTTTGAAACCTTGTGTCAAGCCTTTTAAACAGAAACTCAGACAGATAAACCCTATTCTGCTACCAGTAATAGAAAAAGAAGTCAAAAAAATTTTAGATGCCAAAATCATCGTCCCACTTAGATATTCTGACTGGGTAGCTAATCTAGTCCCAGTAAGAAAGAAAAATGGTGAAATCAGACTGTGTGTTGATTTTAGAAACTTGAACCGATCATCACTCAAAGACAATTATCCGTTGCCTAAGATGGACCACGTCTTAGAGAAAGTAATTGGAGCTAATAGAATGTCAATGATTGATGGTTTTTCAGGTTACAATCAGATCGTAGTACTCCAAGATGATAAAGAAAAAATGGCTTTCACTACTCCTTGGGGTACCTTCATGTACGATAAAATGCCTTTTGGCTTGATGAATGTGGGTGAAACCTTCCAGCGATCCATGGACATCGCTTTCGTGGGTGAGAGAGATAAATTCGTTGTTATCTATCTCGATGATCTAACTATTTTTTCAAAATCTGATGCAGAACATTTAGTACACATGAAGCAAACCTTCGAGAAATGTCGTAAATTTGGTTTATCCCTTAATCCCAAAAAATATCATTTCGCTATGCAAGAAGGTAAGCTATTAGGTCATCTAGTGTCTAAAGACAAAATCAAAATTGATCCCAAAAGAATTGAAGCAATAGATACCATAAATATCCCTAGGAATGTAAAATAAATTCAATCTTTCTTAGGAAAAATAAATTTCTTGAGAAGATTCATCTCTAACTTCGTCGAAATTGTGAAACTGATCACAATGTTAAAAAAGAACAGTGAGACGAAGTGGACAAGCGGAGTGAAAGCATCCTTTCAATGAATCAAGAAAGTTATTAACGAAGCACCAGTCTTGGCAAGTCCTGATTACACAAAAGAATTTCTGATTTTTTCCTTCGCTTCCGAACACACTATTACAACTGTATTGTTACAGAAAAACGAAGAAGGCTTTGAACAACCCATTGCTTTTTTCAGTAAAAGTATGAGAGATGTAGATTTGAAATATAATATACTAGAAAAACAATCTTACGCAATGATAAAGGCTCTCAAGGCCTTCAAAACATACATATTACATTCGAAGATCATAGCCTATGTTCCTACAAGCTCTGTCAAAGACATATTGGTTCAGCCAGATAGTGATGGGAGAAGAGGCAGATGGCTAGCTAAGATTCAGGAGTTTGATATTGAAGTCAAACCAAAAAAAATCATTAAAGGCCAAGGTCTGGCTAAATTGTTGGTCGAATCCAACTTGCAGACACTCGGAATAAATCATCTACAAGAAGACGAGAGTTCACTAGAGATTAATGAACTCGATTTCGCTACACCTACGGTTGAGATTGAAGACATGTTTTCCTCTTCAGTCTGGTATCATGATATTTTTTCTTATCTATTGACTCTTCAATGTCCTAGTGAATTAACCCCATCTAAATCCAGGACATTGAAGCTGCATGCTATAAAATATTGTATTATAGACAACAAATTATTTTTGAAGGACCCCCTAGGTTTCTTGCTGAGCTGCTTAGTCGAGACCAAAATTGAAAAGGTTATAGATGAGTTCCATGAGGGAGTGTGTGGAGGACACCATGCTTGGCGAGACACAACTTATAAAATACTAAGAGTTGGATATTAATGGCCCAAAATTTTCATAGATGTGAACACCAAAGTCTGAACTTGTGTTCCCTGTCAGTTGTTTACAGGTAAACAGAAAGTCCCAACTTTACCTCTAATTCCAGTTAAAGCCAAAGCCCCTTTTCAGTAGTGGGGCCTTGATTTTATTGGAGAGATTCACCCACATCCTAGTGCTCAGCATAGGTGGATTCTAACTACAACGAATTATTTTACTAAGTGGGTGGAAGCTATTCCCACGAGAAATGCAATTGACACAGTTGTAATCAATTTTCTAGAGGAAAATATTTTATCCAGATTCGGTTGTCCCCGAAAGATAGTCACCTATAATGCACAAGTGTCTAAATTGATGGCTATGATAAACTTTTGCCAAAAATTCAACATCATATTAGGCCACTCCACAGTTTATTATCCGCAGGGCAACGGTTTAGCTAAATCATCTAACAAAATTCTGACAACCGTGATAAAAAAAATATTGACTGACAACAAGAAGACGTGGCATATTAATTTGAAATACACTCTATGGGCCAACAGGATAAGTACCAAAAGAGTGATCATAATGTCCCCTTTTCAAATGGTTTATGGCACCGATGTTATTTTACCAATCAATCTTTCTCTACCTGTAATGAAAATTTGGCAAGATTCAAACGAAGAACCTAACAACATTACCAGGAGAGCAAACCAGTTGGTCGAAGTTCAACAAAATAGGAACGAAGTAAACAAAAAGTTGCAGAGATATTAGGATAAGATGAAGGATTTGTTTGATCAGAAGGCTAAGGATAGAGATTTTCTCCCTGGAGATTTGGTACTAAAATGGGAAGCCAGAAGAGAAGACACGGGAAAACACAACAAGTTCGATTCGATCTGGTCTGGCCCTTATAGACTCTCGAGCTCAAAAGGAGAAAATGCCTTTTCATTAGAAAATATCAATGGAGAAATTCTAAGAGCCCTTGTGAATGGGCGATACCTTAAACACTACATGCAGTAATATTTTTTCGAATTTTCATTGTACATACCGGTTTGTTTTCACGTTTCCCTTATAGTTACGTTGTTTTTGGTAAGTTTAAAAAAAAAAAAAAGTTTTATTAAATTTCAGAAAATGAAAATACAAAATAGCTCAAATCTAGAAGTTCACAAAAAGCGTTTAACAATTATCAGGTCATTTTATTCGTAGGAACAACGTCATGGACTCAAGAGATCAACTACACTACAGGGGTAATTTGCATGGATAATCAGGAGAAATACTTACCAAAAAGGTAATAAGTAAACAATCATCTGGTTGTAAATGCGGCAATCTACTAAGGTATGAACTCTGACCTGGAAACCCGAGTTAAAAAATGTCCTAAGAGGTGCAAACGAACGAGACACAAATTTTGAAATTTCCAAAAAAAAAAAAAAAAATTAAAAATTTATTCTCGTTAGTACTCCTAAGTAGTCCGAGATTCTCTCATCTTTTCCCTCCGATCACTATCAAGCTTACTCTTCACCCAACCCTGACTTTTTCCCTTTAGNAAAAAAAAAGGGGGGGGGGGGGGAGAGGTCTCATCTTAATTTCGGAAACGTTGAGACTGACTTTCGAAACGCAGATAGGTAAAATTTTATGTTTCTCCTAAACTTTGGCTGAACCGGAAGTCTGTCTGGGCTAATCCTAACCTTTTTAGTCACTCTAGAAGAAATAAAATGATCGTTTTCACTCAAGGGAAGTTTAAAATAAATAAAAATAAATAAATAAATAAAAAAGTTTCAAGTTTTCCCCAAGATTCTCCATAGAGTTAAAGTGTCTAAGGGCCAAAAGGATATTGATCTAGAGATATTTAAAAAAAACAGACAGACCCTTGTTGTAAAAAAAAAATGAGCAGTATATTTTTCCTGAGTATGTTACATACTTATTGATTTCCCCCACTTCATAACAAAAATGTGTATAAAGAGATGGTGAAAGGAGATTTGTTATCGATTTCCCCCATCTAATCTAAATAGATGATGAATGGAAATTCATTATATGATTGCCCTCATCTCAGCATTTAAATGCTAAAAATAACAAAGTGGTGAAAGGAAATTCAATGTGGAAAATCTGATAACTTCACCGGGGTACTGAACAGTCCCGTTAGTAGTGAAGCAATGTCAACATACTGGACAAGGTTGTTATACACAAATTGCAAGATGCTATGGTAATTTTCTCCTTTCATCCAGATTACACTCTAAGATTATGGGATTCCATATTACACTCTAAGAGTCTCTTGATGTGAATACGATCAAATAAAAACTGGTAGAATGGCTAATCTTGTTTTGATTATCTTGCACAAGTCTGAGGTCAGCTTTAGAAAGGGAAATCTTTGTGAGCCTATTTCGAGATTGTCGAACGCTCTAGTCTTTAAAGTTTTCCAAAGTTAAGGTTGGAATCTTTATCCTCCTAGTAGGGTTTTCACAACTATGTTTCACAGACTAGAACAATTGACCCCATTTACCCAATAAAAGGCACTAAGTCCGTCCGTTCTCCTCGTCCCACAAGGAGACGAGGTCCCCAATTGGAGCCTATGTTGAAACTAGGTTTTAAACTTTTTACCTCTAAAACTAAAACTTTTCTCTTTTGGGATTCAGCTTTTCATAAGGTATAATCCTTGCTATCAGTCTAGAAAAAACCGGTACCAAAGTCCCGAAATGATTTCATTTCTTCGTTATAATAAAAGACAGAAAGCTCAAGTGTTATTAAAGTCTAGACGCATGTTCTATAAAGTACTTTTAATCGCGATAAATTAAAACCCTAAAGGAGTTAATTAACCATATTTTAACCTTTCGGGATTTGGGTTTACTCAGAACAATATGTTTTCAATACATTTTGAATCGCGAAATCACGATTCCCAATTTCTCGAAAGAAGTGGAAGTCAGTCTTAATTCTGATTAATTAAAAGATAATCCCATCGCGATTTTAGGATTCGGGGTTTAGTGTTGACATACCTCATGTAAGCATGATCCCCGAAACCACGAAACGCGAAGTCTTGACTCAATACCAAAGTTAAGACCTAAACTTTTCCCACCGCGATTTTAGAATTCGGGGTTTAGTGGTGACATACCTCATGTAAGCGCAATCCCCGAAACCCTGAAATGCGAAGTCCTGACTCAATACCAAAGTTAAGACCTAAACTAATTTCGTTTTAAAAAACATTTAATGGTTTTTAAACTTCTTAGGTATTTTCATTTATGAGTTCCATCAAATGAGATTTTTCAAATTTTGATTTTAGAATCGCCGAAATACGGCCATATTAATAACGGATAGTTGGTGATTTCCGTGACACCAACCTTTGATTAAATCAGGGTAAGTTTGGTCTGCCTCAATGCATTCCTTTCTCTAAAATTCGGCTATAAATTTGGCATTGTAAATGAATTTAGGATTGGATGAGAGTTTGTACATAACCTGGATATGTTCAAGTCTGAATGAACCGATAATGGCCCCTTGATCATTTAAAATGATTCTCGTTGGAATATCAACCTTGTCCAAAGCCCAACTGATCATTTCGTTGTACACCATGAGCCGTGGGCGTGTTGCAATTTTGTGAAGTTCTGATTCTGCTATGTCCCAAAGGTGATTCTCGGAGTTGTTAGAGGAATTTTTTATCTCACAGTCCAGATTTTCATAAATTTGTCTCCATGATTTAATTGAGTCGATAGCATGTGGCGGGGTGTCGCATATGACATCTCCCTCCGGGCTGGAAATCTCAGCTGCATCTTCACTCTTCTTGGGTCCCTTCTTTGGTGCCATGACTTTTGTATTGGAATGAAAACATGTCACAGAAGAGAGGTGTGAAAGCTCGGCTAGATGCAACTTACTTCTGATAGAAAGAGAAAAAATAAGTTTTAAAACACAGACCTTTAACTCATTTAAATCATTTAATTTTCCTTTAACTCATTTAATGGTGAAAGTACTGACGTGGTTGCCAAGAATTTAATACCTTTAAAGCATAGAATATTTATGAGATATGCATTGGTGTCACGGAAATCACCAACGATCTGTTATTAATATGGCTGTATTTCGGCGATTCTAAAATCAAAATTTGAAAAATCTCATTTGATGGAACTCATAAATTAAAATACCTAAGAAGTTTAAAAACCATTAAATGTTTTTTAAAACAAAATACTTTAGGTCTTAACTTTGGTATTGAGTTAGGACTTCACATTTCGGGGTTTCAGGGATTGCGCTTACATGAGGTATGTCACCACTAAACCTCGAATCCCAAAATTGCGGTGGGAAAAGTTTAGGTCTTAACTTTGGTATTGAGTCAGGACTTCACATTTCGGGGTTTCATAGATCACACTTACTTGAGGTATGTCACCACTAAACCTCGAATCTCGAAATCATGATGGGATTAGTTTTTTATTAATTAGAGTTAAGAATGACTTCCACTTCTTTCGGGAAATCGGGAATCAGGATTTCGCGATTCAAAATGTATTGAAAACGTATTGTTCTGAGTAAACCCAATTCCCGAAAGGTTAAAAGATGGTTAATTAACTCCTTTAGGGTTTTAATTTATTATGATTAACATTACCTTATAGAACATGCGTCTAGACTTTAATAACACTTGAGCTTTCTGTCTTTTATTATAACGAAGAAATGAAATCATTTCGGGACTTCGGTACCAATTTTTTTTGGATCGATAGAGAGGATTATACCTTATGAAAAGCCGAATCCCGAAAGAGAAAAGTTTTAGTTTTAGAGGTAAAAAGTTTAAAACCTAGTTTCAACATAGTCTTTACTCAACATACTAATTTAATCATTATTACAACCTAAAAGGGCTATTCTATATTAATCCGCATCGCCATTCGACTAGCCATTAACTTAAATAACAACATTAACAACTTAAAGTAGAACACTGCCATTATATCCCTTATGAACAATTTAAACCTCAACATGTAGTCTAACTATATTGTCCGGACTAACAATACTAGCCGTCCATTAACACTGAGAAGGAACTACTAACTATTAACACTGCTGGAGCAATTCAACATGGAAATTAACATAGCAGTTACATAACAATTAATATAGTAGTTAACCAGGGAATTGACATAAGGATTAGCATAACAATTAATTTAGGAATTTACATGACTGTTAACATAACCATGATAGCGCAATAACAAGGTGATTCACCTAACTGTTAACCATTTAACTCGTGGTGGCACTTAATCATTAAGAATGAATCTGCTGACCATTGATAATGCTATAGCAATTGTTCTGGCAATTAATAAGGCAAATATTATAGCATTTAGCATTGCAATTAACATGGCAATTAACAACAAAAGGAAAATGCCGACCATTAACCTTGTTGTAGCAATTGTTCCAGCATTTAATATGACAATTACATAACAACAAATCTATCAATAACAAGGCAACTTACCTAATTGTTTAACCATTTAATTCATTGAGGAATTTAGAAAATAAGAATGAATCTGTTGACCACTTAACTCACTGTAGCAAAATCAACAAAAATGCAGTGCACCAATGGTGGCCAATCATGCCCAGTCGACAAAAAATCAATAATTAAAGGCAAACATATCCAATCAACATCAACGCAGTCCATCACTCAAGGGAAAACACAGTCATAGTTTAAAGGCATAATATTGGTCATTAATGCAAGTCAGTTATGAATTGAATGGAAAGAAAAGGGAGAATTCATCATGCACACAACCAATTTTTAATTACCCAAAACCGTGGTCATTCCAGCAAGTAAATTCATGAATTGAAAAGCTAAAAACGTGGGCGAATTCAACAGCCACTCAACATATGATTTTTTTAAGAAAGTCGTGGGTGTGGTAGCGACCACTCAGCATACGTTTGTTTTTAAGCAAGTCGTGGGCGTGTTGGCAGCCACTCAGGAAAACAGTCTGGAGCTAAATCGTGGGTGGTCAAATCTGGTAAATAAAAAAAAAACCCGTGTAAAGAAAAACGTGGTGATACAACCGTGGGAACAGTGCATAGATACAAGTCCGTGACAGTCAAATCGAGGGACTAAATTCTGAGTAGCAATTCATGGGGGTATAATCATGGCAACAATATGGAATTAAAAATTTGTGACAGTCCAGTCATGGGAATAAAATCTGAGTATTAATTTTGTGGTGATTAAAATCATGGTAACAACAAGAAACGCAGACACTGATACATGTTTTCATTCGCCAGGGATAAAGAAATCATTTTTCATTCACATGGGGTACCCAAGCAAAAACGCAGACAGGGATCAACAAATAAAAATGTTTTTCCAATCCAGGATACCAATACACAAATGCAGACATGAAATCAATTCATTTTTTTTCCATTGCCCGAATACCAAATATAAAAATGCAGACAGGAAACCAAATCGTTTTTCCATTGCCAGAATACCAATACACAAATGCAGACATGAAATCAATTCGTTTTTCCATTGCTAGAATACCAAATATAAAAATGCAGATAGGAAATCAAATTATTTTTCCATTGCCAGAATACCAATACACAATGCAGAATATAACTTAACCAAGAATAAAAATGCAGGGTCAAATGATCCATCAAGATATAAAAATGGGGTAAAATGAGATAACGATGAGCTATAATCATGCCGAGTTTAAGGAAAAAATTTGCCAACATTCACATTTGCAGGGTTAAAAAAAATGCATCCAGGCGCAAGGCGAACCTTCAGCCAATGACCAACATCAAGGGTAGACAACTAATAGGTGCTTCCTTCACTCATCATCCTCACAAAGAAAAGCAAGGCATTAATATCCATAGGTCTATTAATGTTGAGGCGATGACCGTAGATCAGGCTCCTGACTGACTGCTCATGCGAGGACTGGTGAGCTAGGGACGAAGGCAAAACAACCACAAGGGTCACAATCAAAACACCACAAGGTGGTCAAGACATGCGGGGAAATGAAGGCCATGGGAGTCAATCAATCATCGAGCTAGGCTAAGAAAAGTTTCAGTCATCAATCTAGACAATCAGTTCACTTACCCAAATAAACATGCAGATCCAAGCATAAATCCTACAACAATCTACCATAAAAAAATGAAGAGAACGTACCGTTGCCTGATCGCCCGCTTTGATGGACGTACCGGTCACTCCGTGCAACTCCTTCTTGCCGACTGATGAGACTTCACCGATACCTCCCAGCCAATTCTAGGGGTACTCTTCTTCCCCCTTAGCCCCCCGAGACGCAAAGGGGCCACACACACTATCCAAAGATTCAACTAGCTCCCATCTCGCCTCGCAAGGCCGAGCTACCACTCCTCACCACATTGGGTATCCCAACTC
Organism: Picea engelmannii; assembly: GCA_009831015.1. Taxonomy (NCBI): domain Eukaryota; kingdom Viridiplantae; phylum Streptophyta; class Pinopsida; order Pinales; family Pinaceae; genus Picea; species Picea engelmannii. The sequence goes on from ML776801.1 coordinate 1,055,380, forward strand.
CCACAAGCTAAGTCAGTCAAGTAGAGATTTATGCAACGTAACATTACGCAAAATAAAAGAGATCCTTCATCCTTCTCCTCCCTTCATTATATAGAGTTTCAAAGTCCCTTACTTTCCTAAAATATCATTTAATTAAGTTTTTAAAAATTAAATCCTAAAAATTCCTCCCCGTACAAGTGTCACCCATCCCCTTCATTCCTCCACAAATTAATTTCTTTAATTAATTAATTTCCCTTATTTACCTCACCCACCTAGAGTCACTCCTAGAATCACTGCTAGGTGTCCCCAAATTCTCTTACAGGTTTTAATGACTTTCCCCATTATCAATTTGCTAGTTCAGTTTTAAATTAGAAAGTTCTTAATGGTAGATACCTTACTAAGTTTGACTTTCTGCTTTTTCCCTTGGGTTTCCCTTTTCTTCTTATGTTTCCCTCTTTTCCTAGTTTCCTAAATATTTTAGATTTCCCTCTTTCCCCTTTTCATTTAGGACTCAAATTGGTAGGTGTAGAAATTAACCCCCTTTTTCCTTTTTCCCTTTTTAGTTAATAATTTTAAATTATCATAAAAAAAATAAAACAATTATTCCCCCCTTTTTTTTATTTTACCCTAACATATTTTTATGAATTATTTAAATTGCTTTACCCCATATTGTTACAAGATTTAACGAGGAGTATAATTATTATTTATGTTGTTTTTTTATTTTTTATTTTATTATTAAAAAGATAGATAAAATTTTACCACTAGCATAATTTAGACTTAGACCTTAAATTTTTCGTGTTGGGCGACATTTTATTAGGGAATTTGTTTTTAAAAATTCTTAACACGTTATTCATCCTAAGGCCATCTAGGTTCATTCATTTATCATCAACAACGCGACGTGCCCTTCAGGATGCACTAGGTGCTCCAAGGGTGCCACTCACCTTAATCTGTTTCCCTTGCGCTATGTGCCCTTCAGGACGCACTATGTGCTCCAAGGGTGCCACTCGCCTCTTTCCATCTTTCTTGCTCGACGTGCCCTTCATGACGCACCACATGCTCCAAGGGTGCCACTCGCCTCTTGACTGACTTGGTAGACATCAAAAACCCCTGGAGTCAATACTCCACTAGGTGAACTTGTGGGAGACTAAGGACCTCTAAGGAATAAGGCCCCCTCCTTATTGCACACCTGTTAGAATCATCATGAGCGACTGTCGCAGTCTTCCCTCACGACATCGTGGGTCCTCTTGAACTAGGTAAACGTTAACCTACAGTTCGATCATCGACGAGAGTGCTAGTAGGCTGTGGCAGGGTTGTTGTCCACACATCTCCCTCAACATCTCTAGTAGTCATGCGTGAACCCTCTACTCCACATGTGAGTCTGGTCGACAAGCTATCGTTAGCCTGCATCATCAACGAATCATGTCAGAAATATATCCATAATCATATCATCTAATCGGATGCACTAATATCACAATAAAATAATCAAACCCCAATGGTACACTCCTCGACTTGATCCAGAGTCCAAGGGGCTCCATCGATGTCTCTGCATCCTCAAGGTCCAAAATCCTAGACACTCAGTAAAACTGAATTAATAGCACCTATCTATGTCAATGCAGTAAAACAACAGGTCACCAACGCATAACGCCTCATAATCAAAATCAATGTTTTAATAGCATAAAATCCGGATCACTTGCGAGAAAGTGTACTCAAAGAATAAGTTCGCTCTGTGTGCAAGAGCGGGATGTTACATACACCCCCTCTTGGTCTAAATTTTATCCCCAAGTTTCACAGTATAAATGCCGAAATAAAGTGTATCACACTATCATAAGCCTATCTATCAAACAAAAATGGAAACTGTTGGCGCATATCATATGCGTCCTCCCAAGTCACTGAGTGCGTACTATAGTTGTCCCAATGGACCTTGAAATTCTCTACCGTTCGACGCTGTAGCTATTGAATGTGGTGATCCAAGATGCAGATCGTCTCAGCCGTGAGCGCTCCCTCTTCCGACACCCGTCAGGTGCTCAAGTCAAAACATGTGTAGGATCACTAAACAAAATGTCTCAAACAGAGACATGAAATACATTGTGCATATGCCTCAAGGAATCAGGCAAGGCTATTCAATAGGCCTTGAGCCTCTCCTTTGCACAATCTCATAGGCTACCATGAACCTAGGAGATAGTTTAGCCCCTTTTTCCAACTGGATCAAACTCTTATGCGGTTTCAACCACAAGAATACTTGATCGCCACATTGTAACTATGGTCGAAATGACGTGCATCGACATAAATATTTTGCCTATCCTGCGCTTCCTGGATCCTTTTTCGTAAGCTTACATTTAAACTACCATTTCTTGGATCACTTTCAGTCCCACCAGGACCCTATCCTCAAGTCGATCCCAACTCAAAGGCATCCGACATGGTCGCCTGTAAAGGAAATCGAAAGGCGCCATCTTAATGGTGCTTTGGTAATTGATGTTATAAAAGAATTCCATCAGTGGTAAGAATTCCTCCCAACGCTTTTGTTGGTCCATCATGTACATGCGCAACATGTCCTCCAAGGTCTGGTTTGTTCGTTCGGTCTGCCTGTCAGTCTCCGGGTGATATGTAGTACTGAAGTTAAGTTGGGTTCCCAAGGCCTCTTGGAAAATCATCCAAAATCATCCAGTAAACACTGATCCTTGATCGGATATAATCCTCTTAGGCACACCATGCAACCTCACAATCTCACCGATGAAAACTCTAGCTATGTCAGGTGCCTGATACATCGTACGTATAGGAATAAAGTGAGAACTCTTTTTCAGAGTGTCTACTACTACGAAAATCGAATCGTGTCTCCTTGCCGTCAGTGGTAATCCAAAAATCCATAGAAATAACCTCCCATTTCGATTCCAGAATAGCGTGTGGCTGTAGTAATTCTGCTGGGTGTCTATGTTCAGCCTTTACTTGCTGAAATTCTAGACATCTGGCCACATAGTTGACTATTTTTTCCTTCATTCCCTTCCAGAAGAATAAGGGTTTAAGGTCTGCCCTCATCTTCATGACTCCCGGGTGAGCCGTGTAAACTACTCTATGAGCCTCACTTAGGATCAACATCCTCAACTTGTTGTTCGATGGTACGTAAATACGATTTTTAAACCTCAATAAACCATCGCTATCAAATGAAAATCCTTCAAATCTAGGTACCATCATTGTGTTTTTTCCGATAAAATCCTCGACCTCTTTGTACCAGTCATCGTCACGCTGTAAAGTTAGAATCTTTTCATGTAGATTCATCTAAAGAGGCATCACCAAAAATATGTGTGGTCTCCGACTCAATGCATCTGCCACTCGGTTCACTGTTCCTTTTATGTAAGTAATCTCGAACTCGTACTCGCTAAGCAATTTCGACCAACGCCATTGTTGCACGTTCAGGTCACTTTGCGTAAAGATGTGTTGTAGTCCATAGTGGTCAGTATTTAGTTCAAATTTTCATCCAACAAGGTAGTTTCTCCAAACCTTCACGACATATACGATGGATAACAACTCCAAATCGTGCGTCGTGTAGTTCTCCTCATGCCTTCTCAGTTTCCTTGAGATGTAAGCGATAAATTGTCCGTTTTGCATCAAGACTCCACCTAAGCCTTCCTTGGATGCATTAGTGCATACCAAGAAGTCCGCGTCCATGTGAGGGACCTTTAGTATCGGTGCTATTTTCAACAACTCCTTGAGCCTCTGAAATGCTTCTGCGCATTTCTCGATCCAAACAAACTTCTTGTTTTTCTTCTGCAATTTCGTGATCGGATTTGCTATCTTCGAAAATCCCTCGACGAACCGTCGATAGTATCCAACTAAATCCATGAAGCTACGAAATTCCGGGACATTCGTCGGCATAGGCCATTCCATAATAGCCTTGAACTTTGTTGGATCCACGATGATGCCTTCACCGAAGATGACATGCCCTAAGTAGTGAATCTTCGATTGATAAAACGAGCATTTGGACAACTTCCCATACAATTTGTGCTCTCGCAGACATTGTAGTACCAAGCGCAAGTGATCTTCACACTCCTCCGTCATCCGAGAGTAAATCAAAATATCATCAATGAATACTTGGACGAACTTGTCCAAGTACTCGTGGAACACCCCGTTCATCAAACTCATAAATACCCCTGGGGCATTTGTCAGTCCAAACGGTAAAATAGTAAACTCGTAATGCCCAAACCTCGTCTTAAAGGTGGTCTTAGGGATGTCATCTTCCTTAATCTGTAACTGGTGGTATCCTGATCGCAAGTCGATCTTTGAGAACACCTTCGTGCCCTTAATTTGATCGAACAGATCAACAATCCTCGGCAACGGATACTGATTCTTGATCGTTGCCTTGTTCAACTGATGGTAGTCAATGCAGAGCCTCCATGACCCATCCTTCTTTTGTATGAAAATAACAGGCGCACCCCACAGTGACACACTTGGATGTATCAGTTCCAGGTCCAATAATTCTTTCAGTTTCATTCTCAACTCCTGTAACTTTGGGGTCGACATCTTATAAGGCGTTCTAGCTATCGGTTCAGTTCCCGGTTTTAGGTCTATAGTAAATTCCAATTCCCTCTCCGATGACATCCCAGGTAACTCATTTGAAAATACATCCGCAAACTCTATCACTACCGGAAGGTGTTCTATACCTTCTGCTACTCCCTTCTTGTTTAACGCAAGGATTGTATAAAGCTTGCACCCCTTGCGCATGCTCTTCCATAGCTACAAGGAAGACATGAACCTCAGGGAAAATCCCTAGTTCCATCCTACAATCACACATCTCTATCCCTCATCATCGACCAAGCTCAATCGTTTCATCTTGCAGTTGAGTATCGCCTCATGCGATTCCAACCAGTCCATACCGATCACAACATCATAAGATCCTAAGATTGTGACGTATAGGTTGGCCCTAGTGAAAAAATCTCCCAGGTTAAGGATACATCCCATAACCTTTCCGCCAACCTTTTGTTTGGCTCCTGAGACCATCTCTACAAAGCTAAAATCATCCTGTTCAACTGCCTTTACCTTAATCCTTTTTAGCGCTGCACCTGAAATGAAACTCTTGGTAGCACCGAGATCTATCAAAATACTAAGGGTTTAGTCAGCGACGGTACCCGACGTCTCAATCACAGTCGATTGGTGCGCTACTTGGTCGTTATTCACCGTTGCATAAATCCGATGGGCCTTGCCCATATCTCCCACGGTAGTGGGTCCAACTGATCCAGATGCTCTAGTCCTCTCCACCGAGTAGTCACACTGGAAGTGTGGCTCCCCACATGTCTAACACCCCTTCTTCGGTCCAGTACTCCTGGTACCTGAAGTAGAAGATGAATTCTAACAATAAGGCCAAACTCAAACTTCTTAACCTTAAGTTTCTGGGTAACTTGGTGCAGAGCATATCGAAGCAGCTCCAAAAAGGGCCTCGTACTCGGGCACCATGCAGCTACCTCGTCGCAAGACGTCAAACTCATTGAGTTGATGCTCAAGGAATTCCTTAGAAACATACCTCTCCTAGAACCGTCCCTCAAACAGTTCCCATGACACGTCGCTGACGACCATGTTCAAAAGGGGCAGGAGCGTCTTCCGCCATAAAAGAGTGCTCCCCTTCAGTCGAAGGACCACCATGTGGACCTTCATGCTGGAGGTCGTAAATGTGAAGTGTGAAGCACACACCTTTCTTTACAACTATGATTCGATGCACCACCATCAGTGACACTCATGGACGCTAGAACTCATCTCTCTCGAGATCTCAGAGGATTCTAATGGTACTAGCTATTGCGCGTTGTGGACCCTCGGGGGCGCCCTCTAAATGCGATCTCCACGAGGACACATTAAGGTTTTTACTTAACGCAAGGGTTAATAATCATGGGTTTACTGCAGTGGAAAGCCTGGTGATCCATAGTTGCAGGGTTGAACCCACTCTGATACCATATGTAACAACCACATTGATGCGACCGCGGGCGAAGCCATTTTTTGTTTTTGTTTTGAAGAATTAAGGGCACGAAGACAATGACAACAAAAGTTTGACCACACCCCAGACAACGAATAGAAGCACGCAACCTAGGTAACAGGCAACTACGACACCATGCACAAACACAAGGGAAACAGGGAAAACAAACACAGAAAACCAGGATTAACGACCAACCGCCCGACGCAAACACAACCATGCGTACAAGCTAAGGGACAACACCCCCATCTCGACATCATGGCCTAGACGAACATATACTAGAACCTCAAGGCGCGTGGACCTAACGCCTGAAGGCGTTCGACCCTTGTGCTAAGAGAAACTTGCACGCTTGTTAGCACTCACACAAAAGAACCTACTCCGGCCAAGATATCATTCACTGCTATCCCCCAGGGAACACCATGTTCCCCTCATCAGGAATCATGCCATTCCTCAGGTTATAGATGTGTCAATAACCCTGGCGCAAAACAAAAGGGACCAAGACTCAAGAAAAAATTGATGAGCTAGGAACCAAATACTGATTGGGAGACTATACCTACCCCACACAAAGGTTGATGAGACACAAGAGGATGAAGACAAGGGTTGACGCCATCCCACATGACATCGTCCCTACCCCCACCAATCACCCAGTCTAACTGGTCTATGATTACATTCAAAATTAACATGGGTTCCATTCTAACGGGGCACGTCAAGTTACAACTAATCATTAATGCACCCGCTAACTTAATGTTAAAACAATCAATTTAGCAAGCCTAAGTAATCGAGACTAGAACTATAATCATAAATACGATCTAACCTCAATTATAATCAATTTAGCAAGTCTAAAATTTTCAATCTAGTCTTTACTCAACATACTAATTTAATCACTATTACAACCTAAAAGGGCTATTCTATATTAATTGACATCCCCATCCAACTAGCCATTAACTTAAATAACAACATTAACAACTTAAGGTAGAACGCTACCATTATATCCTTTATGAACAGTTTAAACCTCAACATGTGGTCTAACTATATTGTCCGGACTAACAATACTAGACGTCCATTAACACTGAGAAGGAACTACTAACACTGCTGGAGCAATTCAACAAGGAAATTAACATAATAGTTACATAACAATTAATATAGCAGTTAACCAGGGAATTGACATAAGGATTAGCATAACACTTAATTTAGCAATTTACATGACTGTTAACATAACCATGATAGCACAATAACAAGGCGATTCACCTATCTGTTAACCATTTAACTCGCAGTGGCATTTAATCATTAAGAATGAATCTGCTGACCATTGATAATGTTGTAGCAATTGTTCTGGAAATTAATAAGGAAAATATTATAGCATTTAGCATTGCAATTAACATGGCAATTAACAGCAAAAGGAAAATGCCGACTATTAACCTTGCTGTAGCAATTGTTCCGGCATTTAATATGACAATTACATAACAACGAATCTATCAATAACAAGGCAACTTACCTAGCTATTTAACCATTTAATTCGCCGAGGCATTTAGACAATAAGAATGAATCCGTTGACCACTTAACTCACTCTAGAAAAATCAACAAAAACGCAGTGCACCAATGGTGGCCAATCATGCCCAGTCGACAACAACTCAACAATTAAAGGCAAACGTATCCAATCAACATCAATGCAGTCCATCACTCAAGTGAAAACACAGTCACAGTTTAAAGGCAGAATAGTGGTCATTACTGCAAGTCAGTTATGAATTGAATGGAAAAAGAAAAGGGTGAATTCAACATGCACACAACCAATTTTTAATTACCCAAAACCGTGATCATTCCAACAAGTAAATTCATGAATTGAAAAGCTAAAAATGTGGGCGAATTCAACAGCCACTCAACATATGTTTTTTTTAAGCAAGTCATGGGCATGTTAGCAACCACTCAGCATACGTTTTTTCTTAAGCAAGTCGTGGGCATGTTAGCAACCACTCAGCATACGTTTTTTTTTAAGAAAGTCATGGGCATGTTGGCAGCCACTCAGGTAAACAGTCTGGAGCTAAATCGTGGGTGGTCAAGTCTGGTAAATAAAAAAAAAACTGTGTAAAGAAAAACGTGGTGATACAATCGTGGGAACAGTGCATAGATAAAAGTTCGTGACAGTCAAATCGAGGGACTAAATTCTGAGTAGCAATTCATAGGGGCATAACTGTGGCAACAATATGGAATTAAAAATCCATGACAGTCCAGTCGTGGGAATAAAATCCAAGTATTAATTTCATGGTGATTAAAATTGTGGTAACAACAAGAAACGCAGACATTGATACATGTTTTCATTCGCCAGGGATAAAGAAATCGTTTTTCATTCGCATGGCGTACCCAAGCAAAAACATAGACATGGATCAACAAAGAAAAACGTTTTTCCATTCCAGGATACCAATACACAAATGCAAACATGAAATCAATTCGTTTTTTTTTCCATTGCCAGAATACCAAATATAAAAATGCAGATAGGAAACCAAATCATTTTTCCATTTCCAAAATACCAATACACAAATGCAGACATGAAATCAATTCGTTTTTCCATTGCCAGAATACCAAATATAAAAATGCAGACAGGAAATCAAATCATTTTTCCATTGCCAGAATACCAATACACAACGCAGATTATAACTTAACCAAGAATAAAAACACAGGGTGAAATGATCCATCAAGATATAAAAATGGGGTAAAACGAGATAACGACGAGCTATAAGCATGCCGAGTTTAAGGAAAAACTTCGCCAACAATCACATTTGCAGGGTTAAAAAAAACGCATCCAGGCGCAAGGTGAACCTTTAGCCAAGGACCAACATCAAGGGTAGACGGCTAATAGGTGCGTCCTTCACTCATCATCCGCGCACAAAAAAGCAGGGCATTGAGATCCATAGGTCTATTAACTTCGAGGAAACGATCGTAGACTAGGCTCCTGGCCGACTGCTCAGGCGAGGACTGGTGAGCTAGGGATGAAGGAAAAACAACCACAAGGGTCACAATCAAAACACCACAAGGTGGTCAAGACACGCAGGGAAACGAAGGCCATGAGAGTCAATCAATCATCAAGCTAGGCTAAGAAAAATTTCGGTCATCAATCTAGACAATCTGTTCACTTACCCAAATAAACATGCATATCCAAGAATAAATCCTACAACAATCTACCATAAAAAAATGAAGAGAGTGTACCATTGCCTGATCGCCCGCTCTGAGTGGACGTCCCGCGTGCTCCGTGCAACTCTCGCTTGCCGACTGACGAGACTTCACCGGTACCTCCCAGCCAATGCTAGGGGTACTCTTCTCCCCCCTTAGCCCCCTGAGCCGCAATGGGGCCACACACACAATCTAGAGATTCAGCTAGCTCCCAACTCGCCTCGCAAGGCTGAGCTACCACTCCTCACCAAGCTGGGTATCCCAACTCCCACAAGCTAAGTCAGTCAAGTAGAGATTTCTGCAGCGTAACCTTATGCAAAACATAAGAGATCCTTCATCCTTCTCCTCCCTTCATTATATAGAGTTTCAAAGTCCCTTACTTTCCTAAAATCTCATTTAATTAAGTTTTTAAAAATTGAATCCTAAAAATTCCTCCTCGTACAAGTGTCACCCATCCCCTTCATTCCTCCACAAATTAATTTCTTTAATTAATTAATTTCCCTTATTTCCCCCACCCACCTAGAGTCACTCCTAGAATCACTCTTAGGTGTCCCCAAATTCTCTTATAGGTTTTAATGACTTTCCCCATTATCAATTTGCTAGTTCAGTTTTAAATTAGAAAGTTCTTAATGGTAGATACCTTACTAAGTTTGACTTTCTGTTTTTTCCCTTGGGTTTCCCTTTTCTTCTTATATTTCCCTCTTTTCCTAGTTTCCTAAATATTTTAGATTTCCCCCTTTCCCCTTTTCATTTAGGACTCAAATTGGCAGGTGTAGAAATTAACCCCCTTTTTCCTTTTTCCCTTTTTAGTTAATAATTTTAAATTATCATAAAAAAAAAACAATTATTCCCCCCCTTTTTTTTATTTTACCCTAACAGATTTTTATGAATTAGTTAAATTTCTTACCCCCTTATTGTTACAATATTTAACGAGGAGAATAATTATTATTTATGTTGTTTTTTATTTTTTAATTTTTTTTAAAAGATAGATAAAATTTTACCACTAGCATAATTTAGATTTAGACCTTAAATTTTCATGCTGGGGGACATTTTATTACGGAATTTGTTTTTAAAAATTCTTAACACGTTATTCGTCCTAAGGCCATCTAGGTTCATTCATTTATCATCAACAATGCAACGTGCCCTTCAGGACGCACTAGGTGCTCCAAGGGTGCCACTCGCCTTAATCTGTTTCCCTTGCGCGACATGCCCTTCAGGATGCACTATGTGCTCCAAGGGTGCCACTCGCCTCTTTCCATTTTTCTTCTGCGACATGCCCTTCAGGACACACCATGTGCTCCAAGGGTGCCACTCGCCTTTTGAGTGACTTGGTAGACATAAAAAACCCTTGGAGTCAATACTCCGCCAAGTGAACTTATGGGAGACTAAGGGCCTCTAAGGAATAAGGCCCTCGCCTTATTGCGCGCCCCTTAGAATCATCGTGAGCCACTGTCGCAGTCTTCCCTCATGACATCGTGGGTCCTCTTGAACTAGGTAAATGTTAACCTACAGTTCGAGCCACGGTGGGAGTGCTAGTAGGCTGTGGCAGGGCTGCTGTCCACACCTCTCCCTCAACATCTTTGGTAGTCATGTGTGACCCCTCTACTCCACATGTGAGTCTGGTCGACAAGCTATCGTCAGTCTACATCATCAATGGATCATGTCAGAAATATATCCATAATCATATCATCTAATCAGATGCACTAATATCACAATGAAACAATCAAACCCCAATGGTACACTCCCCGACACAATCCGGAGTCCAAGGGGTTCCATCAATTCCTTTGCATCCTCGAGGTCCAAAATCCTTCACACTCAGTAAAACTGAATTAATATCACCTATCTATGTCAATGCAGTAAAACAACAGGTCACCAACCCATAACGCCTCATAATCAAAATCAATGTTTTAATAGCATAAAATCTGGATCACTTGCGAGCAAGTGTCCTCAAAGAATAAGTTCTCTTTATGCGCAAGAGCAGGATGTTACAAGAAAGGGTGTTGTGATTCTCAACAAAGATTCAATATTTGTTTGGTTGGTAGGTAAAGAGAGGATCTTGTGATCCCCCCTGCAACATGCCATTTAAAAACATGTTTGTGTGTCATGGATAATTCACCCTCCAACATGTAGTTTAAAAATTAAGATGGATAAACGTTCTATGACATTGTTTTTTTTCCCAAATGTGAACTATTTCTCATGTAGTCATAAAAAATAATGTTAGAAAGGTAAGTTTGCAAGGAAATTAGCCTTGTGTATAAATCATTAAACAAAGAAGAAGACAATGGCCTTGCCCAACTAGATTCCCACAAGCTTTGTACTTAGAATGATATTTCTAAATATTCCCAATAAATGGAATGACCCTTAATTTTAAAGATTCCCCTAATAAACCCTCAATTTTAAAGATTTCCACAAGATTGCTCAAAAATAAAATTTTATTTATTTTGCCCAATTTTTTTTTTTAAATAAACAGTTTTCATTGCAATTTCGGCGCACAACATAAATCCTGTGATGAATTTGCTATATAAACCAAGAAAAGTTATCGTCGCAATTTCGACGCATAATAAAAATCCTGCGACAAATTTTCTATATAAACCAAGAAAAGTTGTCGTCGCAATTTCGATGCACAATAAAAATCTTGTGACAAATTTGCTATATAAACCAAGAAAAGTTGTCATCACAATTTCAACGCACAATAAAAATCCTGCGACAAATTTGCTATATAAGCCAAAAAAAAGGTGTTTTCACAATTGCGATGACAATAAAAATCATGTGACGAATTTTCTATATAAACCACGAAAGTTGTTGTCTCAATTGCGACGCACAATAGAAATCCTGCGACGAATTTGCTATATAAACCATGAAATTTGTATAGCGAAATTGTCGCTATATACCATGTTGTCGTCGCAATAGCGACAAACATTTGGTTTCACTTACTTTTCCTATATTGTCCAGTGTGCAACGATTTCCCTACTGTGTCGCTCTTTCGACGATTTTGTCACTTATTCGTATTGGTGACGATATTTCTTTTTTTGTCACAATTGTGAGAAGTTCCCTATGGTCGTCGTGCTAGCGACGTTGATTCAAGTTCGTCGAAATTGCCATGTCACATGAAACAACGTTTGAAAGACTCAAGATTCGTCGCAATATGCATGACATAACGTTGCAGGAGTGTCGAAATAGCCGTCGCAAAATGACCCAAATTTGCTAGTGAAACATATTATAATCTGCCAGTTCTTGTAGATTAAATAATGAAAAACATGGTCATAGAGACCAAATAGAAACTGTGAAAAAACTTAGAACCACAGAGCCTCATAGGATTGAAACCAAGTTTTCAGACTGGAGGTCAATACCCTTGAATTCCTGTGATAACAAATAACCTTTTTGCAATGAGAGAGCATTTTTTAAAAGGGTATCAACATTTGTGTTTTATTCCTTGTATATGTGGGAAAAATAAATGTAATCAAAATGAGACTTTACCTCCAAAATTCTCTAAATAATAGATCCCAAGGCTAGATTAGAAATCTGGCATTTATTGTTTTTCCAATCATTAAGTATATTGGAATCTCTTGGCACTTGAAGTTTCCTGATCTCTTTATCTGCAACTATTTTAAGAAATAGCCACATGGTAAGAAGTTTAGCTCTATTGTTGGTTCCGGGGATTGTTCCATATTTTAAAGAAATAAAATGAATGGAAGAAATGTGAAGAATCACCTCAGCCCCACATTTACTTGCAACTCCTTGACATGCACCATCAAAGAACCCCTAATAAAAAGAAGTATCTATCACAAGATGCATTAAAGATTTGGGCAATTTTGAAGGAGGGGCCTTCCGACATTCTTTGTCAAAAATATGATAGAATGTGCTATTTGTGCACTATACTAGAACAACATCTTGTTTCTAGACAATAGGGGGCCCCACAAAACAAAGAAGGGGATAGATCTATGCTCTAAAACATCCCTATTAGAAATTCAAGAATGAAAAGATTCTAGGGAAGTTCCTTGGATCCAATCAACTAAACATTTAACTAGCAATAAAACCCCCCTCTAGAAAAACCAAGAGAAAGATTAGTTTACAATTAGGTGATCCATTGATTCACAATCCTGCTTACAGAAGGCACATTTATTAGGACCATTCCAACTCCTTTTTTATCATTTTCCTTGGCAAGGACTTTATTCGAAAGCACTAGCCACAACAAAAGCCTAAGCCTAATTTTTAAAGGGATTTCTAGTTTCTAGATAAGGGCCCACCACCAAGCCTTACCACTTCTCATGTCTATGTCAAGTAGATTCTCCATCAGAGCTTCATATCCCCACTTAGCACCGAGTGTCCCTTGGGCTTTGTTTCTTGACCATTTCAGTTCATCCTCCCGATCCCAAAGAACAATTTCTCACTATCCTTAAGTTGAGAGATGTAGAGAGACCATTCTTCTACAAAGTTTCTAAGTAGATTCAAATCTTTAGCTGAGATCCAATCCTAACCAATCACTAGGCCTCATATGCTTGGAAGCATTAGCAAGCTTATACAAAGCTCTAGAGTGAAGATTCTCCAATAAGGGAGGAGATAGTCTATAAGGGCCAGAGAAAAGGCTATCCAAGGGTATTCACCTAACTTTCTATCACCTCTTCCAACCAGCTGATCTACTCAAGAGCCAATAATATGGAACCCTTTTAACAATGCTTTCTAGACAATTGAGGCACCCTTGAAGGATTTTGGGTCTACTCTTATTCAATCTTCAACAATGTTTCCTTACAGGGACTTCTCCTTTGTTACAATTGCCCATAGGCTATCAATGAATAAGTGCCTCCAAAGAATTTTTGTAGTGAGGGATTGACTAAATACATAAATGTTTTTAAATTCCTAATGCCTTGCATCTTTTGGCCTTGCAAGATTGGATAATTTTACTAGATGAAGGGCTTTTTTTTCCTTCTTCACAGTCTAGAGAAAGTTAAAGCACTTTTTCCTTATTTTCTCCAAAATTCCTTTAGGAACATGTGCAATACAAAACAATAGACAAATACTTTCAAGAATTGTTTTAACCATAACCAACCTGTCACCACATGAGATCCATCTATTATACCATCAAAAAACTTTTGCTTCTATCTTCAAATAAAACCACAACCAGTCCACATATCTATTGTCATTTGGTTTTAATTGAAAGTCTATGTATTTGAACCTAATATCTAGAAGACTTGAAAACGTAAGTAGGACTTGAGTGATCTATCTTTCCAAATAAGATTCTATCTTATTAAAGAGCATGTAGGATTTTCAAAATTTGACTTCCTTTTTTACATTTTTGTGAATCCACCAAAAAATTCAAGATTGATTCAAAGTGGGAGATCTCTCTTAAGGAGCCTTGAGAAAACAATAGAACATCATCAACAAAGAGAAAACGGGAGATGAAAGTGGATGATTCCATGCTAAATAATATTGAGATGTTTTTTTAGATTATTTAACTCACCAAACATGTTTGGATGGTGGTGGTATTTAAATGCCACATTCTAAAAAGGTACAAATACATGAGTTGTGACCCTAAAAACAATTAAAGTAAGCAATGGATTGAAAAAATGCATATTTAATATTCTTGAGAGCCTTATTGTAGAAAAAATGATTCTTAGTTTTCTAAAAAAAAGATGGAACTTTATAAATTAGTAATGTAAAAACATTGCTAGTTTTGATATTCAATCACTATATGCAATCTACCAATCTTGGATTTATTGCAAAGTCAACATTTACTAAATGTAATGATTAACTCACAATAAATGGGAGATGAAAGTGGATGATTCCCTGCTAAATAATATTGAGATGTTTTTTTAGATTATTTAACTGGCCAAACATGTTTGTATGGTGGTGGTATTTAAATGCCACATTCTAAAAGGTACCAATACATGAGTTGTGACCCTAAAAACAATTAAAGTAAGCAATGGATTGAATAAATGCATATTTAATATTTTTGAGAGCCTTATTGTAGAAAAAATGATTCTTAGTTTTCTAAGAAAAAGATGAAACTTTATAAATTAGTAATGTAAAAACATTCCCTAATTTTGATATTCAATCACTATATGCAATCTACCCATCTTGGATTTATTGCAAAGTCAACATTTATTAAATGCAATGATTAATTCACAATAAATGCATATGCCATAATTAATATGTGGTGAGGTTTATAAATGCTAAGTCACTATCTAGAATATATAGAAGGGCCATTTTATGTTTTTCCTATTATTTGCATGTATATTTTTATGTAATATGCTTTTAAATGCAACAACATCAATGTTGATAAATGCTATCAAGGGTTTTTTTTCGAAAGAAAAAATAAACATTTTTTTTTCAAAGATTCAATAAAAATTACACTTTTCATGCTCATATTGCATTGTCAAAGTTAATATTGCATTGCCAAATGTACATTTCATTTATGTTCTTTTGAAAACTAGTTCTTGTTTTTGCCCTTTTTTTCCTTTTTAACCTCGTGCCACTTCCTTGGATAAGGTTCCAGATTGAAAATTTGATGGTCAAGATTTGTAAATTGTATAGTACAAATTCCTTAACAAGAGGAATTAAATTAGTGAAGTCTTTTCATTCTCCAGGTAAAACATGTTTAAAATGGGTTTTCTAAGAAAAATAATAGAACATATATCACATGATACTACGTGATTAGTATTATCTAAAAAAATCCAAATCTATATTTTTTTTATTAATGACACTTCTGATGTAAACTAGCTTGATGTGGAATTACAATATAAGAGTTAAAATAATAATGAAAACTACGTGATTAGTATTATCTAAAAAAGCCAAATCTATGTTTTTTTTATTAATGACACTTTTGATGTAAACTAGCTTGATGTGGAATTACAAGATAAGAGTTAAAATAATAATGAAAACTTTAAATTGTGTGCATGGACAATAAATGATATTTTTATATTTAAATTTATATAATATTTTATTTAATATCAATTATCATGTATTACATTTACGAATAGTATTTTGTGTATTTATTATTAAATTGAAAATTAGTAGAACAAATTAGAATTAATAAATATAATAAAAAATATTATAATAACCAGAAAAACAATTCTCATTATTATAATTTTATATAATTCTAATAGCTATATGATATTAGAATGTTAAATTTCACACACTTAATTTGAGAAATAATCTAAGATAAATGTAATTTATGTTATAGTTTAAACATTCTATGAATTGGCTCTTTTTAGACAGCTTAAAATGATATGAAGTGAAATTTGACAAGAAGGAAATGATACGAAGTGAAATTTGACAAGAATCATTTTGGATTGATGGAATTGTTGATATTAATTATTAACATTGCAAGATAAAGTTACATGATGGGTATTCAAGGGTGTTGAATCTATTTATACATTTAAAAACAATCTTTTCAATAATCTAAAATTGTAATTTCAACAAAGATTTTATGAGTGGATTGATGATGAAAAATTGGAAAACATAAAAATCATATTCTTCATATTTTATTGGCTTAAAAGAATTAAATAATATATTTTAAAGGTGAAAAAAATGAAATAACTTGGAATATGACAAGCATTTTAAATTACCAATACATTTAAGAGAAAAATACATATTATTTTAAGTGTGAGAGAAAATAAAAACACATTTTTCACCGATTTTCATTTTATCTCACCTTAGGTTCATGGCAAGTATCAAATATAGAAAAATATCAAATGCCCCTTTTGTCTAAAATGACACAACTTTACTCATTTAGGTGTATTTAG
>ML776801.1:1072523-1091883 GCA_009831015.1 Picea engelmannii
GTGTTTTTATTTTCTCTCCAAAATACAACACACTTTAAAATAATATGTATTTTTCTCTTAAATGTATGGGTAATTTAAAATGCTTGTCATATTCCAAGTTATTTCAATTTTTTCACCTTTAATATATATATATATATATATATATATATATATATATATATATATATATATATATATTTATTTATTAATTACTGGAGAGAGAAAGTAAAAGGAAGAAATCAAAATCAAGTGATATAGAAGGAGAAGTATTTCATAAGGAGTGTTTTGAAAATTGGGAGATGATATTTAATTACTTTATATATTAAAGTATTAATATAAAAATAAAATGCAAGGTTAAAACAATCCACACTATGCACAACAATGAAGAGATCAGAGAAAAAGGTTGGAGGATTAGGCGACATTACTCCCTCCATATTGGAACTAAGAGAAGGCCTTAAAGATTTTTATGCAGGCCTTGTAAATCAAGTAAATACTTCATTGATGCCAAAATTGGCAAATTGAATGAAGAACTAGTAGAGTGTAGTAGAAATTACAACGACATGAGAGTCGAGCTCGAAGCAATAATGAATGCGAATAGAAGCCGTAGTAATTCAAATTCACATTGGATGCCTCCCCAATCACACTACTCATCCAACATGGGGACATATAATCATGCTATGCCCAAGGAAAATATTATTGTTCCATAATTTGACAGATCAAATGCAAGAGAAACAACAAGATGGATAAATAAAATTGAACAATACTTCAGGGATTACCAAATTTTTGATGATGATGGAAAAATTAATGTCACATCTATACATCTAAAGGAATTTGTGTATGATTGGTTCCTATGGTGGAGATAAAAATCCAAATCTCTAGCAAGAGACTGGGTTGTATTAAAAAAGAACTTATTCCTACGTTTTCTCAACACAGGTGAAAAAGGGGGGTTTTTGTTAAATGAGTTCGATTACAATAGTTTGGTACAATGGAAGATTTTTTTCAGGATCTACATGTGCTAGCCACTCGTGTCTTTAACATATTAGAATATTGACTACTTCAAATAGCCTTATTAGGGCTGAAGGAAAATATCTGAAATGAGCTCAAATTGCTCGACATTAAAGATATTGATAAATTAGCTCGTCAGAAGGACAAAGTCATTGAAAAGAAACATAAAGCATATAAAAAAACATCATGATGCTCACTTGAAGACTCTGGTTCCAAATACATTCCCCCTCACAAAAGGACATCGCCACCATATACAAGGCAAGATAAAGATCGATGTTTTAAATGTAATACACCCAATTGGAAACTCGACCATAAGTGAAAGGGATTTTTTTTTCCATTGAGAAATAAACAAGAGTGACAATGACAAGGACGAGGAAGCAGGGGACATATCTTCATCCGATGAAGAAACAAACAATGGAGACTCAAGAAATTCCCATGAGTCAAAAAATCAAAACACAAGTCCGACACTCTTTATTTCCACAAGGACAGGTATTTCTCAACCCCAAACCCTTAAATTTTATGGATATGTTAAGAAAACTAAAGTAGCAATGATCATAGATAGTGGAAGTTCACATAAATTTATAGATATGAAGATAGAAAGGAAATTAAACATATTCATTTCTCCTACCTCTAAATTTCAAGTCTCCATCCCATGAAATAGGATTGCCTCATGTGATGGGAAATTCCACAAGATAGAATTATCCATGAATGACTAGAAATTAAAATCACCTATATATGCTATGCCAATCAGAGGGGTATATATTGTCTTGGGGGTCCAATTGTTTTCCACGCTTGGTATTTTTGGATTAAACTTACAAGAGCAATTGATAAGATTTTATGAAAATGGGAAAAAATACAAATTACATGGATATAACTGTCCCCCCCACAAATAGTCTCATTTAATAAGATGGAAAAAATGATTAAAAAGTGAGCCCAATATTCTTTCTTACACTTCTATTCAATAGAGGGAACTACTAATGAGTATAAAAGTGATGATCCCAAGAAATTAGACAAAATTCTTGGAAAACATAGCACCATTTTTCAGGAGCCTCCTCATGGGCTTCCTCCACCTCCCTCAATTAAGGAATATGTTATCAATTCCAAATTTCCTTCCGTCAAAGACTATATATATACAATGGATGACATTTTACGTACTCTTGCAACTCACCTTAAACAAGCAAGGAACCAAATCAAACAACAAAACGACAAAAGAAGAATTGGTTGAGAATTTATGATAGAAGACTGGGTATTTGTTCGAGTACAACCTTACAAATAGAGTTCACTTAAAAATTACGAGAAACACAAACTGGCTCCTAAGTTTTATGGGCCCTATTAAATTCAAAAGAGAATCGGTCAAGTTGCTTACGCCCTTGATATTCCAATTAAAGGGAAATTGCATGACGTTTTCCATGTTTCTTGTTTGAAGAAAAAGTTGGGTCCTACCATCCATATACAAACATAATTTCCTCTTGTAGATGAAGAAGGAAATTAAATTCTACTTCCTGAAGGTATCTGATAAGTACGAATCAAATTCCTGCGTTTTTAGAAAAGTTAATGAGTATCTGATCAAATGGAAGAACTTACCTGAAGATGAAGCTACTTGGGAAGATGATGAGTTTATATCCAAACATTTTTCTTTACCGATGCTTTGAGGACAAAGCTTTTCAAGAACGTATGACTTGTAATATACCTTTTATTTGTATACTACGTTTAAATTAATTAAATGTAAAGTCATGCCATTTTGTCTAAAAAGACATGACTTTACTCATTTATGTGTATTTATACACGTTGTAAATTGAATAGACATCGAAAAATAAAACAAAATATTGAATATTGAATATACATGTTATATCTACAACATCCAACCTTCAATAAAACACTCGATATTTATTATTCCAAAGATATTTATCACATACGTTTAATTACCATGAAGTAAAAATAGGACACATAATCAAGTTTGATTCATATAGTTTCAACTCAATGATTATCATTGACCCAATTTTTAGAAATTCTACTAGTTATTGTATTTCCTACTCGACAACAACCCATTTTTTATTATGAGGCCCCATTTTAGACCCCAAGTTTCTCTAATGTCGATTGAATGGAAATGTTAGTATTGCAAAGCATTAATTTATCCCCTATTGTGGGGTTCCTTTTGAGAGTCTTCTGTTGGAACTTGGTATGTTGCATTGCATGTTACTTTTTTGTTTTCTATACATATAAGAATTTGTGGTTGGAGGGTGAGTAGAGATTGATTTGTAATAGTAGTAGTAAAGTAGGCAAAGTTAAAACCTAGTGGGGGAATATATGCAATCAAATATGTGAATAGTAGGTTAACTTGGTAGTGGACTTACATAAGCAATGTGTGTAAATAGGTATAAATACAAGTGAATGTTGTCATTATTGTACACAATTCTTATGATTATGGTATTGAAATGTATTTGGGACCACTACTGGATTTGGGTACAAATTCCGATGTTGGACTGAAGTTAGTGTTTTTGGAGCAACATTGGAACAATTTTATCCAATGCGACATCAATTTGGAGGCATCGGTCTACTGAATCTTTGTCAAGTCATGTGGTATTTTTTTTCATGCCTGTAATTTTTCTTACGGTGTTGGAAGTATGAAATCCCCCGATGCCTATCAAGTCACATGGCAGGTTCATCTTGACCTTAATTTAAATTTTTTTTTGCATGAAGCATTGATCCAAATCGAATATAACAAGAACAATTGGCTATCGACACAAGCTCTAAGATGATCAACACAAAAAATGTTTAAGTCTATGGATGAAGAAGAGATCAACTTGTTGACATGAAGGGCCTCATGCCATCACAATTGATGTCTACTCTTGTATCTAGTCTAAAGTCGAATTGATATGTGAAGTCAAACAATATATGGTTGTACACAAATAAATAATGAGACGTTCATGAGATCTTTACCATGTGGGAGAAAAACCAAACAAACAAAGAAAAAAATTAGAAACAAACTGGAGAGAAGCTGAAGCATTGGGGATGCCTTACCTTCCAACTATCCTCCCAGTTGACTCGGTCTTCTATATCATGTTTCCCCACAATGAGAAAATGGTTCTTTGGTTTTGAATGATGTAGAGAAGCTTCCCAACTGTTACTGTAGAGGATACAGATGAAATAGAGAGCATGCCACTTTCCCATTACTGAATAATAAAGAGCCTGGCCAAAGCCAAAAGAATGTTGGTTTCCCTGTTTGGGTTTCCAAGGTAAATTATGAGTTTTGTGTGTTTTTCATATTTGAATTTGTTGTCTATGGGTGGAAATGTCTTCACTATAACTTAATGAATGGTTAATGGAGTGTATTTTGATTTTAATGGTTGTCTGCGTATTTTTTAGAAAATATATTTTCATGCCAGTTATGGTTTGATCTTGTCTTATATGAATATGGTCCCCATGGATCAGTAAACCAATCCAACAACTCTTTATCCATGCTCGTATATCCATTTGGTAGATGGAAATCCATGACCCTCTTTTCCGAGTTGTTTCTATTTATTTAGAAGTTGCTAATTTCATTTTAAGAGTTGTTGGGGTTTTCTCTCACTCCCAAAGTCGATTTCGCTACTAGCAAGTGTCCACACCTTGGATGTAGGTCGTTCTTTGCGTTCTCGATTTTGTCAGGGTGTTTTCATTTTCCCATAATTCACATACTGATCATACTTCAAAATATGGATTTCCTAGGCATTTATTAACTTCCCATGAATCATTTACACTTATTTACAATTCCATTAGCTACCAATTTCACCCTAGGTGTTTGTCTCTGCCATCGAATGTTAAAATCAACTTCCATACATTTTTATTTGTTGTGGACTTACCAAAACCACCCCTGGATGTTTTTATGTTCCGTGGGTTACCAAAATCGATTTCCAAAATTTTTTCCACATTGCTTGGTGTCAAATCCACCCTCTAGACGTTTTCCTCGAATGTTGGTCATCAAATATAACTTTCATAGATTTCCCCTTAATGAGTGGACATCAAATTCAGCCTTTGAGCTATCCTCTTTGTTGTTGTTGACCCAACTCATCCTTGAGAATTTCGACTTCACTGTTGGTTGATTCCTTCCATCTAGGTCGATTTCCCCTTCGTTATAAAATCCGATTGCCGAGAAATTCGACCGATTCACCTTCTGGTTGATCCGATCGATAGGGATGTCAACTGGTCTATCATTGTCCAAACTCGACTTGTGGATGGTCGAAGAGATTGTTGTTTGATTTGTTCGAGTTTTCCGTTAGCTAAAGAGATGTAAGGTTATAAATGTTTTTGTAGAGGTTTTCCATGCTGGTGAGATGGTTGGGCTATACACCTCCCGTTTATGGATTAGATGGTATCATAGTAGAAGTTTGAATACATTTAGTGAGATTGATATGGTGAGTACCCAAATTGATACAAAATAAGTGGACAAGAGTTGTTTCCAAGGATAAAGCGAAGTAGAGAAATAAGAATGGAAGGGGAACATTATGGAGGTGAAGACAAAGAAGATCCTTGGGTCAAGTTGGATCGATTTGAGTAGAGTTTGGCCACATTGACATCAATGATTTCATAACTATTGGTAATGAAGAGCAAGGAAACATCATCAACATAGGATTTTCATGAAGTCTCTAAGAAGGAATAAAATAAGCCAGAGATAGAGCGTAATACAGAGTCAGGGATTGGAGAGTGCATCGATAGAAAGACACAAGTACCTTTTCATGTACATGCCAAGGTGGACATCAAGCCATATAACAGGGAAGTGGATGCTATCAGGTTGAACCAATGGCTACAATAGATGAAAGTATGCTTCAACGTGCATGAAGTAAATGGAAAACAAAATATTGATTTTGCTCGGTTGAAGCTTGAATGCCATGCTTTGACATGGTGGGAGAGTGATGTAGTAAGTAGAGAACTAGGAAATAAGTCACCAGTGATTGATTTGGAGGTGTTCAAGGACATGATAAAAGCCCAATTTTACCCAATAGGATATGAGGAACACCAACAAATAGTATGGAATTACTTCAGGCTGTAGGAGTTCACGACAGAGTTCAAGAAGAGAGCAATTTAGATGGGAGTCCTGATCAAAAGTCCATACATGTTAGTCAAGTATTTGGGGGAATTATTATCTCATATTCATATACAACTTATGTTGTTTAAACCAAATAAAATTGATAAGGCTAGTAAGAACAATACCTTGAGGGAGACAAGCAAAAGCAACAAATGGGTACTCACAAGCAAGTAGAACCATAAGAGCAACAAATAAAGAAGAAAAACAAGAAGAAGTGGAATGAGAAGAGTATTGTGGTAGAAACATAAGAAGAAACAACTTCCATCCAACAATGTAAAGGATGTGATAGAAAGGAACACATTGAGGAGAACTGTTGGAAATTGCACCCTAAGAAGCGCCCCAAATATTTCCAAAAGTAGAAGAAGAAAGCATTGATATCAGTGGATGTTGAGGAATGGGTGGATAACACCTCAAACCTGGAAGGGAATATTAATTGCACTAATATTAAAAAAGAGGTAGAATTAGTTGGTTGCAGTCACAAGGAGGATAAGGTGATGATTGAACTTTTCTACAAAATTCAGATGAAGCAGAACAAGGTGGATTGTTTTTTTGATCTCAAATCAAAATCCAACTTGATCTCTATGAAACTAGTGGAGAATATTGGGTTGGAGACTCAAGGTCATCCACATCCATAGCCCCTAGGTTGGGTAAAGAAATATGTGGAATTGAAAGTGAGTAAGAAGTGAAAATTTAAGTTTTCCATCAATCAAAACTTTACCGATGAAGTAGTTGTAGATGTGGTTTCTTTGGACATATGTGAAGACATCTTAGGAAGTCCATATTTGTACATGAGGGATGTTATTTTATGAAGGAGAGCTAACCAATATATATTACTGAAGGATGGAAAATCTTATTTGTTGGCCCTTGACCATGTTTTGAGGGTTCTTGGTCATGTTTGACCATTTTGTACTTCAACAACTTGTTGAAGGCAGAGCGCAAGACGAAGTAGAGATCGTGGGATCTCGACCCCTTTTTGGGATTTTGGAATATGTAACAGGTATGGGAATGTTGGCCCATGGGTTTACCCATGTTTAGGCCTATTGTTGTAATGTATAAATGGAAGACTAGGCCATTTAAGAGAAGAGAATTGCATCTAGATGATGTTGTGCTAAGTGCAAGTAAGATTTGTAGATGCTTTGTGCATACTATGAGAGACTTGCAGAGCTAAGTGCAAGTGATTGTAACAGATTGTGGAAGGCTTTGTGCTGTAACACAAGGAAGAAGGATCTATCAAGCTGCACATATCTTTTTTTCTATGCGGAGTAGGTTTTTGAGGCTCTGTGCATGTAACCTATTGAAGAAGCTAATAAAGAAGAAGAGTTGGTGGACGTAGCCCTAGGGTGGGGGTGAACCACATATATGTTGTGTTTCTCTGCTTTGTGTGATGTGTTGGTGTATTTATGTGTTATTTGCTAAGTGCTTGATGTAGATAGATAGAAAAATTTGTTTATGCTTTGTGCTTATGATAAATTTGGATGCTAGATTTGACATAGGTGAATGTGATTAGTGCTTGAATATGATAGATATGATCCATTTATTTATTCTAAGTGCTTAAATACATTAGATCAGGGTGAATGCTGCGATGCTTTGTTTTCTCTACGGAGTAGATATTGGTTAAATAATGATGAACTAACAGTGCTAAGTACTCTATCAAGTATTATAATCACAGATCTGTGTCCCATCTAAGGTTGCAGATACCTGAGTCTTGCAACCACCCCTGCCTCTACCTCGGGTGAGACTTCATCTGCTTCACAGGTGTTTCCAAAAGGGCTGGTAGTTAGGGTTTTGTTGGTGCATTGTTGTAGCATTGAACCTTAGGTTTTCCCTTGTGCCAACAAATGGTTTTGTTGCTAGGACCTGAAACTTTGATTGCTAGGAACCGAGGAAGAAAAAGCTTTGTGAAAAGATCCGACCTGAATCTGTGATTGCTGGGAACTGAGGAAGAAGAAGCTTTGTGCAAGATCCAACCTGAAATTGTGAAAGCTCTGTGCGTAGATCTGTTTCTCTAGTGCTCAGTACTCTACTTAGTTTGACAAGATTTGTGCTAAGGAAAAGAAGTCTGGTATAAAGAAAAGAGGTAAGATCTGAAAGCTTTTTGCTCTAAGAAAGGTAAAAGTGATAATTTTTTATTAAAAGAGGTAAGATCTGAAAGCTCTGTGCTCTGATAAAGGTAAGAATATTGAAAATTTCTAGATCTAAAAGCTTTGTGCTCAGTAGAAGTAAGATAAGTGGAAATTTTTGTTTCAAAAATATGGATCTAGGTATGTTTGATAAATTCTATCCTAGCTTGAAAACTAGTGTATTAATAGATGAAATAAGATTTGAAATGAGTAGATCTGATAAGAATAGTGAAAAATATGTTATACCTATGCATAGAAAGAATGTTTGGAATAATAAGTCTATGCAGGATCCTAGAAAGAAATGTTTGCAGGTTAGCTACCATGATCCTAGTGTGCAGTATAGGAAAGGATCAGGATCATTTAAAAGAAAGAGAGGATTAAACCTCTGTTACAGTTGCAGAAGACCGGGACATCTTGCTAAGGAATGCCCTGGGAGAAGACCTAGTTGTCTTTGAAGCTATGGACCATGAAGTATTGGATTTCCCTAGAATGATTGATAAGGTTGAAAGAATGAATATGAACAAAGAAAACCCTAAGGCAGATCCATAAACTAAGACTATGACAGAATCCCAGAAAGAATCAGAGAAAGTATTGTTACAGATGAAATAAACCCTGAATAACCACCGACATGTCAGATTATCAGATATCTTCAAAGAAAAAGAATGCCTTGAAGAAAGAATAAGAGACTTCGACATTGACTGTGTTCTATATGAGGAAACGTAGGTGGATATCATGAAAGAGAGAAATTGGGAAGCTATAGGGAGGCCTTCTATGATTCCTTAATTAGGAGGAATAAGACTATTCAAAGTAAAGCTGATAAACCTATGTGGAAAGCTCACCCGGATACCTATGAATGCCAATGGAACTTCAATAGAGGAAGTTTTTTAGATTATTATATTTATTAAGAATAGTGCCCCATTTACCATGCTACTAGGAAAACCTTGGATTGAAAGAGATCAGGCCATAAAGAAAGAAGAAGAGGAAGTTTTAGAGAAGAAGAAGCAAGAGTTAAAATAATTCATGACTAGAAGGATTGCACACTTGATTGAAGAACATAAGAAAATATCGAAGCTATTTAACACCAGAGACCTAGATGTCAAAGTTGCAAGAACACTAGAAGAACCACAAAATATTGAAGTACCTATTCCAGATAAAGAAGAAGGATCACCCTCAAATCTTAGGAAAGAATCTCAACAACGCCCATGCCAAAAAATATAATAATCAGAACGGAAAAAGGCATACTGAGACTAAGCTCACTAGGAAGAAGGATAGAAAGATAAGTAAGAAGAGAGCTAATATCAACAAGTTGTAGAAGGTTTCAGAGGGAACCTTGTAGAAGGAATATTTGCAAAATTGGAGCTTCGCCGGGATATCAGAACAACGACACATGGCACTTCTCCATGGTGAAGAAATATAGTTGTTGGGGACATTATAACTGTTAGAACAACACTACTAATGGGTAGAAAGGCATTTATGGTCAGAAAGCTCACCATCAGACTATTGGAAACATGCTGTAACAGACATAACATAGTTAATGAAGGCTTCTAACTCGTTACAAGAGATCCATTGTCGAGTTACCTATTTATCCCATCACGCCATGCACCGAGAACACTTTTTCCAACCAAGAGTTTAAGCCCATAGACTAAGTTGATTTTACACAGTGATCATCACGCTCTTTCTCTCTATCCCATTACTATGTCTAAGTTACCCTTTGAACCCGAGAGCGTGTATGTTGGACGAGTTGAGCGTTACAGAGAAATCTTTTGAATAATTTCTGAATGACCTCATGATTGAAAGAGTCATGTCAATGTCTACAAGTGTACAAGAATCATCGACAAGAGGACTGTGAGCCTCTCTGTCAACTGCTCGGGGAGCCGGACCATCCTGACCATCAAATGAAAAGTGAACCAAGCACAGGGATGATCTAGCGAATGCCAAATTGATCCCGACCATATTACCCTCCTACATACCACCTCTGAGCGGCGCAGTAATTCGAGGCAATGTGCCCAGAGATTTCGAATACACCTTGGTTACGATGTACCTCCCGAAGGGGATACGTGTAGTTTGAGCATACCAAGATAAGATTGGAGCGTTGAAGTTTAGAGACTTCAACCTCGGAGATCGCAAAGTCTATAACATGCTCACCCCACATAAGTACCTGAACAAAACTAAGGGGAAGAATTCGAAGATAATCCCCCAGTCGTGGACTATGAACCTCATGCAGTCCACCTTGCTGAACGTCATGAAGATTCCTCACTTTGGTAGACACCAGGAAGTCAATGCATGTGTCAAGATGTTGCTTTCTTGTTACCATGGCAGATATTTGTGTCTAAACCACCGTATAACAGTTGATCTGATGCTGATCAATCAGATCACAGGGTTGAGTATGCAAGGACCTAATCGACAAGAGTTTTACCCCGAAAAAGCCATGGATCGTGCTCTAGCACAGAATATCAAGGACACTTATGGTGATGTCGAGAAGGGAATGCAAGGCTACAAGGTAGCTTCTATCCAGAGTGGCGCAACGCACCTCTCCTATTAGTTGATTGTAGGGAAGTTAGTAAGAAAGAACTGACCGACTCAAGTCACTGGTTTTGTAGTCGACCTCACAGGGAAGTGCGCGGAAGGCCTTTAGATGAACTGGGCGAAGTACTTGGTGAACCAGTTGGAACTCGACTGTAGAGAAGCACAGGATCAAGGATATGAATTTCATTTCAGCTGGCTCTTGATCCTTATAGATTTTATTGCCTGGGAGATGCTGGAAGGTGTGACCTTCCCGGACATCGAGCCATTTGAACCATTGGCCGTGAAGTTTAGTACACTGTGTTATTCAGGCGATATGAATAAAAAGTGGCAGTCAAATGATGTTTTTCATACCTACTAAAATCAGTTGGAGATAGCCATACAGTTCGAGCCTCGCATGACTCTGAACACTTTACATCGGTTCAGGCCTTTAATGAAATTCAGCGCAAATCGACATTTTATTTACATCACAGTGCAATGCCGACGAACACAAGAAATAACTTCAATCCTACTATAAGCTGATGGAGGAGGACTTGGAGGAGATCACTAAGGAATGGTCGGCGGACCTCCTTATTCCAGCAAACCCTGCGGAGATATCCAACATTGACAACCCAAAAACAACGTAGGATACACTAGGATCTAGTAGGAAAAAGAAGACCGAAGAGGTCCAAGGATTAGACAGTGCATCCGTGAAGACTGCTTCCATATCACCAAAGCAAGGAGCTGATGGCGAAGAGTTACATGACAAAGAAGTCGAATAGAAGCAAGGAGATGAGGTTGACCCCCTAAAGAAGAGGAAAGGTTTTCCTTTGAAACCTTCGTCTCGGAAGAAATCAAAGGTCACCATGACCAAGATGCAAACTCTTCTCACCTTCGATGACTTTGAATTCCTCATAGCATCCCTGCAAGATGCTTCGCTGGAAATAACAGATAAACAAGAAGCAAAGAAAGAGGAGATGTATGATCGAATTGAGACTGAACTCCGAGGGGTACATCAAGCCCTATAGTCTAGCCGCGTAGTCTCCACTACGCCCAGAGAACCAGAGCTAGGAGATTATCCAACCCAACTCGACCACCTAGACGATACAATCAAAGCTCACCTTCGATGAGCACATGAAGAAATAGATAAATCCACCCAGGCTTTGACACAAGTACAAGGAGTACTCGAAGAGCAACGTAGTGCTGCAAAACAAGAAAAGATTTCTCTCCAAGTGAAGTTTGATGAAGAAAAATCACAACTACAACAAGAAAAGGAACAGTTTCTCACAGAGCAACTCGAAGTAAAATAAGTGGTCAATAGAGTACTTCGCTCTGTGACAGTTTTAGAAATCAAGGCAAAAGACCGAGTTACATAGCAGGTGAACTAGCTCGTAGAAGCCATCCAACAACTATAGCAACACATAGCAAATTTGGAGCTACGCACTGTACCTGACACCCCACAATATGTAAGATACCAAAGAGAAGCAACTTCCCGGAGCGCAGTTTAAAGGCTAAAGGCTCTTACCCTGGAATGTAAGAAATTCACTGATCGCAGTGACCTGACCTATGAACAACTCACGGAGAACTCGGAATTGAAGGCACTGGAGTCGCAGCTCCAAGAGGCGAAGTATCAAGCCGAAAAGATACAGGCACAGTTGAATCCCCTGTCAGCTATGGAAAGAATGAAATTATCCCAAGAGCAGTGGACCGCCCAACAACAGATCCACACTATGCAGAGTAGAGTTATGGAGGTAACTCAAAAACTCCAACCTGTACAAGAAAAGGCTTACCAATTGTTTACAGAGGTAGAAGGCCAAGGAGTAGATCTAGAGTTAATGTTTTGTTGGTGCACTATTGTAGCATTGACCCCTGGGTCTGCCCCTGTGCCAACAATATTCCATAAATGTACACAAGGACAAAGCTAATCTCTCCCTAATCAGTGCTCATCAAGAAAGAAGAATCATGGAAAATACAAAGAAGTTTTCCATGTTGTTCCTGAGAGAAGGAAAGTAACAAGGAGAAAGAAGCTAGTTGGAGATGAAGGAATCCTTGGAAGGATGTAGTGACGAACAACATAAAAAACTACAACAACTGATTGAAGCCTACAAGGAAGTGTTTCAAGAGCCTCAGGGACTTCCACCCAAGTGAAAGGTTGAACACAAGATTCAATTGTTTCCAGAGTTACCATTGCCTAACATTGGGTTGTATAGGTAGTCCATCATCAAAGTAGATGAAGTAAAGAAGCAACTGCAACAGTTTTTGGAGAAAGAAGTCATCAGACCTAGTACATCACTATGTGGTTCACCCATCATTATGGTGCCAAAGAAATATGGAAACTGGAGAATGTGCATTGACTATTGTGCCTTGAATAAGATCACCATTAAGAATACATATCCTTTGCCAAGGATTGATGACTTGTTGGCTCAACTACAACAAGCCAAATTATTCACTAAGTTGGACCTCATATCAAGCTACCACCAAGTGAGGATCGAAGCAGAATACGTATGGAAGCAAGGAAAATTTTAGGGGATATATATCCCCCATGGGATAATTTTCCATGCTTTTTCGAAAAAAAAAAAGATTCGCCAATTTCTATTTTTTCTAAAATTGATTCACCCAAATTCGATAGAATAAAATTATTTTACCTTAAAAATAGCCCACATTTCATAGAAAATATATAAAATCCTTAGAAATTTGAACATTTTTACAAAAATGTCGCCAAACATATTATAGTTTTCATATTAAGGACTAGTAATAATTGCCAAGGTTTCTACATTCTGAGATAAATTTCCATCCTTAAAATTATGCTTGTATGGAAGACAACGTTCAAAACAAGACAACGTTTGTACGAATGGTTGGTAATGCCTTTTGGATTATGCAATGCACCTGCAACATTTATGAGACTAATGAATGATGTGATACACCCCTTCATTGACTCTTTTGTAATAGTATATCTGGATGACATACTAATCTTTAACAATACTTGGCAAGAGAACTTATCACATGTGATGCATGTACTAGAGACCTTGAGGAAGACTCAATTGATTTCCAACTTGAGAAATGTGAGTTTGGATATACTTCCTTGATATATCTTGGACATATAATTGGAGGAGGAGAGCCGAGGGTAGATCCATAGAATATTGCAGCCATCACCCAATGGACTATTCCCACCAATGTGACAGAGGTGAGGAGTTTCATGGGAGCAACTCAGTGTTTGAGAAAATTCATCGTAAACTTCTCTATAGTAGCAACACCATTGCACGTCGTGACTACTAAAGGAAAGAGATTTCAATGGGGTGATATGTAACAAAGAGTATTTTAAGACTTGAAGAATAAAATTACTAATGCTCCAATGTTATCCATGCCAAATTTGTAGTGACCTTTTGAGCTAGAGACTGATGCTAGTGGATATGCATCATGAGAAATACTCATGCAAGGAGGAAGTCCTATGTGATATCATTCAGAGTTGTTTCATGGAGCAGTGATTGACTATCCCACATATGATAAATAGCTCTTTGCGATTTTATAGGAAGTGAAGAAGTGGAAGCATTACCTCTTGGGAAAAGAGAATATCATAGAAATAGATGATCAACCCCTTCACTATCGATAGAGTCATAACAAGATGTAGCAGGCGAGGCATTACAAGTGGTTAGGTTTCTTGCAACAATTTCATTTATTAATTATGTATAATAAAGGATCCACTAATAGACTAGTAGACATGCTCTCTTGACTACCACTGGAGAATATTGCAACAATTGGAATGATAATGTAACTTGAGCCTTTCACTCATGAACTTCTAAGTGAATATTATGAGGGAGATGAATATTTTAGAAGAATCTACAAGCAATTGAAGGAGAGGTCAGTCACTTTCAAGGAAGGAAATGAATACCATCTCCAAGATGGGTTGTTGTATAAGATGAAAAAACTATGCATACCCCAAGACAAAAGATTTGAGTTGATTAGAGAAGCACAAACTTCTAGGGTTGCTAGGAATTTTGGTGTGACAAAGACAATGGAAAATTTTGAAAAATATGTGTATTGGCTGAAGATGTAGGAGCAGGTGAAAATTTTTGTTAGAGGCTATGTTCTTTGCAACACTATCAAGACAAACAACTAGAAACTTGGCTTGTACATGCCATTTCCAGTGCCAAGCATACCTTGGAAGAGCATCTCCATGGATTTTGTTGGAGTTTTTCCTATGACTCGTAGAGGCCATGACTACTTGTGAATTGTGGTAGATCTCTTTAGAAAAATGTGTGTGCTTATTCCCTATAATAAGAAAACCTCTAGACGAGAGACAACTGAACTATTCTTCAACCATGTTTGGGTACATTTTGGATTGCCAACCTCCATCATATCCGACCAAGACAATAATTTTTTGGGAAGATTTTGGATAGAAATTTGGGAGAGAATGGATACCAAGTTAAATTACTCCACTACCTTCCATCCACGGACTGATGGAAAAACCAAGTTAGTAAACATGACATTGGTGAAATTGTTGATATGTTACAATAAAAAACATCCAAAGACTTGGGATGAGTAACTAGTCTACATTCAACACTCTTACAACAAAACACTTCATTCTTCCACCAATAAGTCTCTTTTCAAGACTTGTTTTGGTTATTTACCTCCTTCACCATTTGATATTGTGTATGGAAAAAAAAGGAAGAAGAAAGACTACAAGGAGATGAATAGAAGGAAAACAAATTCATGAACAAGATCAGGCATATACATCTAAGGGTTCAGGAGAAACTTGATAAGAGATAGGAGTTGTACAAAGCTAAGCATGATCAACATAGGGAAGATCATAAATTCCACGTTGGAGACAAGGAGAGACTCTATCTTTGTAAGGAACGACTACAAGGAGCAACAAATAAACTCAATCCCCTTAGATATGGGCAATTTGAGATCATTGAGAAAGTGAATGAAAATTCCTTCAAGATAAAACTTCCACCCTATATACAGATCAACTCAATGGTGAATGTAGAAAATTTGAAGTTGTTTGAACCTTCCATGCTAGATGAAGATGAATAACATAATCTTCTTACTACTATGGAAGACCTTGCACCTTATGGTGTTAAGGAGTTGAAGGAAGACAATTCTGGAGCACAAGGAGTAGACAACTCGTAGAGAACATCAACAAATGTGGCAGATTGGTCTCAAGGGATAGACTGTAAGGAAAGCGAAGTGGTATGAGAGGAAATAGATTGCAATAATATTCCCTCATCTACACTTGGAAGCTTTTGGGGACCAAAATCCTCCCAATGGGGAGGTGTGATCCAAATTGGATCCAACAAGAAAAATTGGCTATCGACATAGGCTCGAAGATGATCAACATAGGAAATGTTTAAGGCTATGGATGAAGAAAAGATCAACTTATTGGCATGAAGGGACCCATGCCATCACGATTGATGTCTACCATTGTGTGTAATCTAAAGTCGAATTGATATGTAAATTTAGGTAGTATATTATTGTATGTAAATAAATAATGAGATGTTCATGAGACCTTTTCCATGTGGGAGAAAAGACAAACAAACAAAGAAAATAAGGAGAAATAGACTAGAGAGAAGTTGAAGCGTTGAAGACACCCAACCTTCCAACTATCCTCCTAGTTGAATTACTCTTCTATATCATGTTTCCCCACACTAAGAAAGGGGTTCTTTGCCTGTGAATGTTGTAGAGAGGTTTCATATATGTCACTAAGGGAACATAGACATGAAACAAAGAACATGTAACTTTCCCATTGTTGAATAATAAATAGCTTGACCGAAGCTAAAAGAATGTTGGTTTACCCATTTGGGTTTCCAAGGTAAGTTCTGGGTTTTGTGTGTGTTTGTTGTATTTGAATCATAAATGATTTTAGGGGCTAAATTTTGCTCATGGGCTAATTTTCCTAGGTTTTTCCAAAAATGAGACTCACTATTTTAAAAATGATTCGCCCAAATTCTATAGGATAAAATTATTTTACCTTAAAAATAGCCAAAATTTTATAAAAACTATATAAAATCCTTATAAATTTGGATATTTTTACAAAAATATCGCCAAACATTTATAGTTGGCATATGAAGGATTAGTAAGATTCGCCAAGGTTTCTACATTTAAATTTTTTTTTCCATCCTTAAAATCATCCTTGATTTTGAATTTGTTGTCTATGGGTGGAATTGTCTGCATTGTAACTTAATGAATGGTTAATGGAGTGTATTGTAATTTTAATGGTCGTCTGTGTATTGTTTAGCAAAGAGAACTCCATGCAAGTTATGGTTTGAGCTCGTCTTATATGAATATGGTATACATGGGTGAGTAAACTAGTCCAACATATCTTTATGCATGCTCATACATCCATTTGGTAGTTATAAATCATTAACCCTCTTTCCTAAGCCATTGATATTTATTTAGAAGTTGCTAATTTCATTTTAAGAGTCATTGGGGTTTTCTCTCACTCCCAAAGTTGATTTCGTTGCTAGTCGATGTCCACACCTTGGCTGTAGGTCATGCTTCATGTTCTCAACTTTTCCAGGGAGTTTTCCTTTTTCCATAATTCAGATACAGATCATACTTCAAAATCTAGGATTTCCTGGGAATTTATTAACTTCCCATGAATCATTTACATGTTTTTACAAATCCATCAACTACCAATGTCTCCCTATACATTTTTCTTTGACATTGAATTGTTGGGTATGTGTTATATTCTTTGCACAACTTGATCTAGTGTCTGCGTTACACTAGGCACATGAGGGGTCATAAGGGGGTGATATCCCCCCCAATATGTTTTTTTTGGCGTTGTTTGCATGCGTTTTTGGTGGTTTTTCGACACATGGTTTTCACCAATGGTTTTCTCTGATTGTTTTCTAATTTTGGTTTATGAATTATTAATGTTGACTAGTCTGGTTCAATGGATTATGGGTTTTGTATGTCACAGGATCCTATATATATATTTTATTGTAAACAATGAAGCTATGATGAATAGAATATTAGAGGTGCATCTCTAAATGTGTTGTTGGTTTTCCCGGTTTGGATTTATAGGGAAAAGTATATGTGTAATGTGTGTGTGTGTGTGCCATTGTATATTTTATTTTTTATTAAGAATCTATTTGTTGTAATTTATTATACAAGATTAAAATGTATATTTGGTATCAAAGAAATTATTGGCTTCATGGGGATGCATTTGTGGTTAGGGGTTTTTCTCAGGCTTGTGATAAGCCTTGTTACAATGTGAGATCTACAATATTGATTCTTCAGATGAAAATAAATGGTGAGTAGTTAAAAAATAGAGATCGAGAAATTTAATGGGAAAAATGTTGAGCTATGGAAGCTCAATATGGAAGATCTGTTGGACATGGAAAAATATCAGTGGATCGATGCAGATCTAGGTACTGCACCTACATGAACCTCAACAAAAGACTGGGAAAAGTTGGATGGGAAGGTGAAGAGCACAATCTAATTGTGTCTCTCAGATTCAGTATTACAAAATATGCCAAGGGAAGCTACGACCAAGGATTTATGGAATAAGTTGGGGACTTTGTATCAGTCTAAGTCCCTGCTAAAAAAATTGTTCCTGTGGAATAAGTTGTATAAATTGAGGATGAAAGATAGAGACTCGATGACAAAGAATTTGAATTCCTTCAATATAGTGGTAAGTCAATTATTATCTGTTGATATTAATATTTCAAATGAAGACAAATGTATCAATTTAATGGTCTCTTTACTAGACTCTTGGGATAGTATGGTTGTGGCCATAGGTAGTTATACAACTATTTTAAGTTTCAATGATGGGGTCTCATCCTTATTGTCAGAGGAGATGAGGCATAAGGGCATGGAAGGAAAAATAAAAGAAGCATTATTTGCAAGATGGCGCTCTAGGAAATAAATATATCTAATTCCTCAAGGGGGAGATCTAAATCTCCTGGAAAGTTTGTAATAGTATGCCGAATATGTGTAAAAGAAGGGAACTAAAAGAATAAATGTATGTCCAAAAGTGTTGAGAGAGGGAAGAGATTTGATGATGCTCCTTCGACAGAAGAAAAAACCTCCATGGAAGGATGGGATGAGTACTTGGCTTATTCAAGCACACATGCAGATAATGAGGCATGGTTGGTTGACTTAGGTGCATCCTTTCGTATGAATTATCAAAAGGAGTGGTTCTATGAATATGAAAGGTATGATGGAGGTGATGACTCGATAGCCAAAATCATAGGATGAGGAACTGAGGCTCATGGATGGAAGGATTAGAACACTCCCTAGTATTCTACACATCCTAGGATTGACAATTTTTTTTATTTCTATAAGAAAAATGGACGATGCATGGGTAAAACTAGTGTCTGAGAAAGAACCCTGTAGGATGATTCAAGGAGCAATGGTGTTGTTGAAGGGAGTTTAGATTGGAACTCTATGTAAACTGCAAGGAAGCACTATTAGTGATGGGTGCAATAGTTCCATTGTTCCTGATATTAGAGTTGAAGAAGAAAAAAAATCCTACAATCTCTGGAGAAAAGACTATGTTGTGGCATCAAAGACCGGGGAATATTAGAGAGAAGGGAATTTGACTACTACATGGTAAAGGTATGGTTGAAGGTATGTCTAACTTCTCTCTATATTTTGATTTCTGTGAACATTGTGTATATGGGAGGAAAAATCAGGTAAGGTTCGCCTCTGCTACAATGAGGGAAAAATGAATTTTACAGTTGGTGCA
>ML776801.1:1119213-1139555 GCA_009831015.1 Picea engelmannii
GTGCCCCACACAAAATATTTGTTGAATTGATATGAAACTATTAAAAAACATACTACAAAATTTACCCTAACCAACACATTTGGTTTCACTGAATTTGGATATGTTATGAAGAAGTTATGACTTTTTTACCCGAAACACTTGGTTTTGATTAGTTTCAGGACTAGCCACACACCCTATTTTCCATGGAGTGTAACTCCAAAAATACAATGACCCACAAGATGAATGTTTTACCACAGATACTTGGATATGTTTTCTCAATGACATAGAAATTTCATGGTCTAAATCATTATAGAAAAAAAGTTATAGCGGAAATGGTGGGATGACCTGTCAATAACATACCTTAGATAGCACCATAAAAAGAATTTATCCTTTCTTGCATTTCGGCCTTCTTTTCTTCACCTTCCCTCATAATTTTGGCTTAGATATCCTTGGTTCCCTTAGACACCTATAGACATTCAATATGCTCAAGTGTTATTAAAATGAGAGAGCCTTGCCTCTTATTTATACTCTTCAGGTAGCTTCCTTAAAAACATCTTCTAGGTCACTTGGCCCCACTTTCCTCATTTTAGGGTTAACCCACTTCTAATTTCTCTATTAAATTTATTATTGAAATAATTTATTTTGTATTTAATTTGAATTATAATATACTCATTACTTCACTTTATTATTTACCTTTTAAAATCTCTTAAACCACTTTGACTACATTGAGCTTTTGGGGCTTCTAGATGACATATGAGGGCCCTCCAACTTCGTAAGGCCATAACTCTCAAACCATGAGGATTTATGTGACGTTCCACATACCAACAGAAATGGAATGACATGTAATATCCATATAGAATAATATTATCTGAAAATATATCATAACTCATACCATTATCCATCAAACAAACTTGGGTCCATTACCCAGACCTGGGGTCTCCAACTTCTCATGGCCATAACTCTCTAACCGTGAGGAGTTATGTGACGTTCCACATACCATCGGAAATGGAATGAAAAGAACTATCCATATAGGATATTTTACCTAAAAAATTCATTGTCCTTCATGTCATTATTCCACAATTAAGCATGGGTTCTCTTACTCCGCAAAGCGTCTTCCCATGAGAGCTTTCACCATAAGGGGACCACTTTGGAGTTCATCCATATTTACTTCTTATCAACCATGAAAAGACAATAATGAGTCATATTTACACAAAACAATCTTGGGTCCATTACCCAAACCTTTGTGCTGTGGGGCTTTCTTCAAGGGTTGACATCAATGACAACCAACCTTAATCAACAATTCCTACACATTTTTTCATGTTAAACATTTGGCCATTTCATCACTGCAATATTATTCATATCAGAGTATAGCTTCAGAGGTGTAAAAGAAAAGTCT
This sequence comes from Picea engelmannii, assembly GCA_009831015.1. NCBI lineage: Eukaryota > Viridiplantae > Streptophyta > Pinopsida > Pinales > Pinaceae > Picea > Picea engelmannii. The sequence goes on from ML776801.1 coordinate 1,120,589, forward strand.
GGATACTTCCGACACCATTATTTGAGGCCTATCCCATTAGATTCCACTCTTCTCCCTGACCACAATCATACCTGCCATTTTTCAGCAATTTTTTTTTTCGTGGACTAGACCCCTTCCCGACACCCCTATTTGGAATATATCCCCTTGAATTACTCTCTGTGCATTGATATTAGTGGTACCAGTCACCAATAACCCTTTTCTATGCGGTCCTACTTTTCCCTTGTCCCATCCCCATGGCCCACACTCGCAACCAAGATTGGGAAAAATGTCTCACTGCCTTGACTACAGATCATGACCAAAACTAGATTGTTATTTCTTCCATTACTTCCAGTATAGGTAACCTCAAATCCATTCTTTCTCCACTCTAATCACTTCCCACAACCATCACTCAATTGACCACCACTTCACAGCAATTCCAGGATGCAGTGAACACTTTGACCGCCTTGTTTAAGCCCACCCCAAATCCTTTCTCATCTTCCATACCTTATAACCCTGATGGTCCTAAATCCCCAATTAAATGAATAAGTTAATCGAGTTGGATCATGAGTGTAATAAAATATCCTTGAACCTGATAATTTTTGGTATAAAAGAGCAAGAAAATGAGGACACACTAGTAATAGTAAAAGAAGAAATAAAAAACAAATCACAAATTGAAACAACTTACATTATAAAAGCAAAGAGGTTGGAAAAAATAATTGAACATAGAGATGGGTTGATCCATGTCAAAGAAAGATGCAATGACCATAAATATGGCATACTTTGTAAATCTCCAAGCCTAAAAGGGTTAAGAATATTGCTAAATGAATACCTCATTCCAGAAGAACAAGCTAAATTAAGAAAGAAAGTTCAAAAGGTAAAAGAATTCAGGAAGGAAGGGAAATGGAAAATAATCAGAAACCGAAAAGCTATTGTTAGGGATAGAGATCAGAATGATGATAATAAATAGGAATTTGGGACACATAAATAAAATTATAAAGAAGTTACCATGTTAAGGTCCTATAGACCAATTAGGTCTCAGTGGACATTGATAATAATAATAATAATAATAATAATAATCATATATATTAAGAAAAGTTGGTTCACTACTTTTGTGCATCAAAAACCAAGGGGCCTACAAAATGTAACATATAAGACTCTTTAACTAATATTTTAGTATTTCAACATCAAGTGCTTTAAACAATTTTTTTTTCTTATAGTGAATGTTATTCCTACACTTGAGTGTAGGAAATTGTAGGTATCCCAATCCACATAGACAATTAAGCAACAAAATCTAGATTGGTTTCTTTAGACATGGTTTGCATTGAATACTCCATCAAAGCAACATTGTCCTTAGACATTGAAGTTTCATATGCAATGAAAAAATACATTAGGAAATATATCTAAACATCTTCATTAAACCAAACATATCTACCAATGTCAACATACAAAATTAGATTTTCATATGACTTAAAATATCCAGACCATTGATAAATAATTATTATAATGAGATATCTTATCTTTATTTGGTCAATTTGTAAATGTACAAGTAATGTAAACATTTCCTTTGAAGACAAAATAAATATGGTTAATGTTTAAGAATACACTTCAAATATTTAAAAACTTTCTGATCAAAACCCCTGCTAATATATGTAGCCCAATGTCGAGAAATTCAATTGCTTAAATTACTTTACTTTAAATTATCAATCATGGAGCTCATAAGCTTGTGAGATGCCAACAATATATATGTAGGAGTAGGAAACTAACTCTAAGCTAATAAAGTTGAATGAAAGGATACATAATTCAACTGAGGTCAATAGAATCAAATTTCAACTATTAACCCCATTCCTTTGGTTGATAATCAAGATCATCAACTAGTTTTTTGATCACTAAAGAAACTCAGACTTCGATGCCTAACTCTATAGGGAAACCACACTTGCAGGAATTGAAAGAGCGTAAAGAAATGAATAGTAATTGAAATGAACACCTAATGAAATAACACCACACAACAAAAGGAAGATATTTTGGCAACATATAACAAAAAAAGGGGGCCCTACCTCTCTTGGCATATACTGCCAAGAAAGACTACAGTAGAGAACTCTTGATGTGTGACAACAATCTCTTTTTTCCAACATCAAAATGATTACAATGATCATTCTCTTCAATTATCTAACTATCCGACTCTCTAACTCCTTAACTATTCATTATTCAAATTGAATGACATCCTCTCATATTTATACATATATATTCTCCTTCACAAAAGGAAAAGGAGTTACAACAAGATGAGATTAGATCTTAAACAAGTAGATCTGCAACTAGCAAATCCTAAATCTTAAACATGTGGATCTTTCACCACCAAATCTTGGATTTGATCTAAGATAGTTTGAATAATATAACAACATCAAATTCCATGATATCCATGTGCCAAAATTTGTGGATATGGTTCATCACTTGGTCAAACCACTTAGCTACAAAATTGTAGGCTAGTTAGACCGGTTTTGAAAATCTCAACCATACACCCCTTGTTTTGTACTTTTTTGCAGATTTTCCTTGCAATTCACCTAAATGACCCTATTCTACACAAAAAACTGAATTTTACATTTTTTAGATTCCCCTTCACTTGTTCATAAATGACATAGAAAATTTGACTACCAAAATTTCCAATCAATTGCAGAATTGCCAATAGCTGCAGAATGTCACAAGTAAGTTAGGAAATCACAATATCTACTCTAAGTAATCATCAAAGAATGGGAAATCAACCATTTTAGTGTAAGTATTCCACATGAAGCTCATATAGTGTATAAATGGATGAATGCAACGATATGAATGATGAAGGGAATGATGACGAAAGGGTAAAGTAAATGAAATATGACTAAAAGGCATCATAAAATGTGTTATTTATGAGGTCCAACATCTCCCCCACACTCAAATCATTGCATGTCCTCATGCAATCAAAGATACATAGGAGGTAGTGTTTGAGTATATATGGTCTTCAATATCCCTACATGATACGATTATTTTTCTTTGGCAAGGCAAGGATGAACAAGATATAAGAAACTGCATTCTGATTAAATCATATTGTGGTAATGAGATTTTCTTGTTCTTAGTTATATATTTCAGATATGAGATAGGGAGATTGGATTGATGTTTTAATACATAATCTAACATATATGATATAAGACCTAAGTGGAAAGGATTTTTTTACACTTGTCTTTTTCAAAGGCATCGATGCCACAGGGAGGTGGATGGTGATGGGTAGATAATGAAATATTCAATGTCAAGTGTAAATAAATGAAGTGTAAGGAAATGAAGGAATGAAAAATATGAAAGGCTTTTATGTGCATGAATTCCCAGTTAGATGACTACCTAGAAATAGAAATTGCTTACACAACTTTACCTTCTCATAGTGGATGATTATATGAGAGACAAATGATGAACTATGGCTCGCCTGATGTGTGCTGATATGACTCTGGTGTGATGATATGAGAGAAAACTAATTTGGTTGTAACATGGTTGTATGATGTGAAAAGGAAGATGTTGAATGGACTAAGCTCTGCAAATGATGACTTGTTGCTAGATAAGTTTATTGATGATGTTGATGATACTGCCGCTGAAAAATATAACTAATGTTGATGCCAAAGATGAATTTGAATCTGGTCATCATTGTTAATGAAATGTTACTACAAAAATGCTGAAATTTGATCTTTATTCATGCTTGAAAACTTGAAAATTAAAAAATGTTAAAAATAAATGTTGATAGGTGGATGAACATCTGATGTTGATTTGAAATCATCTCCAATCTATGTTCTAGTCTTGGATTGTGTGCAACCATTTAAAACTACAAATCGGCTACAAAAGATGAAAAATTGAAAAATGTTGAAAATCATGGCTGATAGGTAGATATACATCTCATACTGATTTGAAATCATCTCCAAGTCATGATTTAGAATTGGGATGCATGCAACCATTCAAAAATACAAATAAGCTACAAAAAAATGGTTGTAACTGGTTACAAAAATTCTGATATTTTTTATAAATCACTTTGAAAACATGTCGGTGCATTCCTTCTCATGCGTTTTCTGCAAATTTCATTTGCGCGTTACTTAATTTGTTGTATGGGGAACAAAAACCATGCCTTGAAATTTCTCGGTTTAGCTTCAATTATTTACAAATGACGTGCAAAAAGTGTCCTTCAAGTAGGCTACTACAGGAAATATGGAAAATATCTCACATTTTGCTTCAAAAACATACCTGTATATCCCTCTTTATGCACTTTCTGAAAATTCTGTCCATAATATACTCAATTTTTTTCAAGGGGCACAAACCCATGTCTTATTTTTTTTTTTTTTTAATTTGGCTTCATCTGATTGCAAATGTGGTGCAAAGATCATCCCTGAGAATAAAAATATGGTGGTAATAACCTTTCTGTAGTTGCATAAAATTACTTGAATTTGAAAAAAAAATGATCGTGGATCAAAGAATATGCTTATGATCTACTGCTATGAATGTTTGAATGAAAAGGACATCTCCACCCCTACCCCACACTCAAAACCTTGCATGTCCTCATGCATGTGAACTAGGGGAAGGGGTATCTTCATGAATGATTATGGAGTCTTTGTGGCAACATATAAAATTTGTCAACCGATGACCAATATTTGTTCTCTTCTCAAGCTTATTAAATGATGATATCTATACTAGAAGATTATTATTCTTGCCGGTGCTTTGACATATTTTGAAACTACCTTTAACACTTTCTCTATTAAAAAAATCCTTCTAAAAAATGTTCTTCGTACCAACTGCTTTGGCCTTCCAAGTCTTTTCACTTTCATCACTATTGGCTTCATCTATTTCCATAGAGACAGGTGTCTATAGTACTATCCAAAGTAATTGACTAGTAGTTTCAAATGTAGTTAGTATCAACTTGATCACATCATGTGCATAGAAAATAAAATAAGGTTACATGATTCTTGTCTATCCACAATGACAACATGAATAAAATCAACAACCTTACCCAAATAACGAATTTTGACTGAGAATGGAAACTCTCTCTTTGATATACTTGCATGTCCATAAAATTTCATATTATATAGAAAAATGGTTGCAAATGTAGATGCAACAAATTTGGAAGCAAGAATGACAGTGGGAGAATCATCCCGATAGCGAGAGGGAAGATACTGAATCAAAATGAGATCCACATAATGCCCAACAGAATTTGGAAAATGATCATTAATGTTACTTACATGCACATCTAAATTATTTGTAATACTTCTTTTTATGTTTCCATCATCTTCTTTATCACTACCTTTGAATCCTTAATAAGTGCAACTTACCATAGAATTTATGTATTTATCGTCCTAATATCAAGAAGAAAATCCTTGCTATAATTTCCAAACTCTATATTTAATTCTTCCAACCATTGATTCTCTTTATTAGCATCAACATGCAAGACAATTCCATTGGAGATCCCAACCATTGCAAGTTCTCGCACACCATAATGGATGTTTCGGCTCCATGGACTTCCCGGCTTCTTAGAACCCTCAAATTCTTTTAAGTAGACTTTTTTTGAGCTTGTAAGGTCAAAACTTCCTCCAATTAGACCAGATATGAATTTTTCAATTTGATTCAAGCATTTCTCATAATATCCACGTGTTGCATCTACCAAATCTAATTTTGAGGAATGAATTCTTTCCCCTCACGAGGATATTTCTGTTTATATTTCTCCAAAATTGAATTCCATTCTTATTCTAATCTTTCTCCTTATTTTCCTTACTTCTACAATTCTTGGTAGGCCATTGGAATCACATTAAATAACTCTCTGTCATCCCATTTCACTTTCCTCTTCATCTTCTCCACATCTTTATATTCCATGATGTGATTTTGTTGTTCCTTCCTTCTTGGATAACTTACCTTTCAGAGTTTTCACCTTAATAAATGTAGGCCTCTGAATTTCATTGAAATCATAAAAAAATGCATAATGAAATGAATCCATGCTTTCATGTATGTTATCCATTGTAATTGTAGTCCAACCAAGAGCCTAGAAGCGTAAAAAAATGTCTCTAGAAAATGCAAGACTAGTTTCTCCATCAATTGTAACATGTTTGTCATCATAGATCAATGTGATCTTGTTGAGATTCTAATGTGCTATAAGATAATATTCCTCATTTTATATTCCCTCCATTGTACAACCATCCCCCATAATGAAAAACATCTGGTGATCAACAATCATTGCATTAGGTTTGTTGAACTATGCTGCTAAATGTCTCTCTGCAAGTGAAAAACCCATTGCATTTGCGACTCCTTGTATCAAGGGACCTGTAGTAACCACAATGCCTAGAGTAATTTCACATGCTCTAGAGTGGCAATAGAAAATATTTGGAGAGTTATGAAACACAAAAGTTCCTCACAAGATGACTATTCTATGACTTCCCCTCTTTGAGAAACCTCCATGCTTTCATGACTTGGAGCATGAAATCATAATCTAATGCTTGAGTCTTGGAGCATTGATCGGATATAACACAATCAAGATCTGATAGATCCATTTCTCATAGATCTAACAAACAAAACAAAGCAGATATTTCAAATCCGTCCAAAATGATAATTATGGGAAATATCAGTTAAGAGAATCCTTTGTATCTCTCAGATACTTCATAATTTTGGAAAACCATCAATGAAGAACCAAAAATGGGCTCATTCCCCACAAACCCCAAGTGGCATATTTTCAAAATTCTCCTTCATTTGTGCACAATAGACCTTGAAAAATTGTCTCTCTTTGGTTCTGCACAAATTCTCATAATTGTTTGCACACATAATAATACATGCATGCATCAATAATTCATGAAAACTATATTTGGGCATCCATATGTTGACAAATTCATGCGATCTTGTTTTTCCTATGAGTGCCTCTGCACAAAAACCCTCATCTCGTTGTTTAGGGATTGATTGGATGCACCTATCTCCATAAATCTCAACGCTGAAGGAAGAAGCTTCTTGGGTGTGCCTTCTTTGAAGAAATATATGCTAGAAGAGTATGAAAATATGCATGTTGAGTGAAAGAGATATTAATAGAAAAAATTGGATGATATCTTGGATGATTCAATGGTTGATCTTGAAGAGTAAATGATTTTTATTCTATAGCAATTGAAGAGCTTGGAGGAGAGGCTTCATACATTAGCAGATGATGGAAAATATGAAATGAGGCTTCACACATTAGCAGATAATGAAGAATATGGACAACTAATTGTTCTTAGGATGACAATTTTGGTGTTTCTTTTGTGTGGATTGATTCTTATTCCAACTTTCATTGGTTTCTTGCAGGAACATAGATTTATAGACTCTAGAACAAAATCTGCTACATGAACAACTTGTAATTTGTGGTTCTTTGGCCTGATGATTGTCTAGAGCCATTCTTCAATGCATCCAATACTCCTTTGGTTCTCTTCTTCATCAATATTGTTGGATTGCATGTCCTCCTTTATCATACCCCATGGAAATTCAAAAAAATTTCTCTTGCACAAAGGATCCAGGTATAAACTTGCAAGAAACTCTTCAATCTCAGGTTCCAATACATGCTCTCCATCAAATGGTGTCCATGGTTCTTTATCCTCTCTATATTTATAAGGATAATCAAGGAAATATTCTATATCTTCTTGTTTCTCATGGAAAATTTTATCCTCTATCCCTTTCTGAGATGCATATATGTTCTTAATGGATGTCAGGATTTTCTCCTCCTGAAATGAAGAGATGTTCCCTGCTACTGCTAAGATTTGAGAGATTTCTTGGAGCAACATCTTTCTTTACTCAACAATTCTTGAGAAAATTTTAAGGCACCTTGTTGGATGATAATCCATATCTTGCAAATGGATTAATGCAGAGGTGGGCATTTTGAATAAAGAACTACAACTTCTACATAAAACAAAATTCAAAGAAACACATGTACTTGGACACCTCATGCTTCTTAGACCTTACTGTCACCAATCTATCTATTGATATGAGTAGATTTCCCATTTCTATGCATCAAAATTAAATGAAATGACTGGAAACCAAATTACCAATTCCTATTCCCTTTATCATCTCCCCAAAAACGACGCCAAAAGTGTCGAGATATTTAATTGCTTAAATTGTTTTACTTTAAATTATCTACAGGGAGTTCGTAAGCTTGTTAGATGATGACAAAATATATGCAAGAGTAGGAAAATAAATCTAAGCTAAGAAATATGAATGAAAGGATACAAAATTCAACTGAGATCAATGGAATTAAATTTCAACTATTAACCACATTCCTTTGGTTGATAAGAAAGAACATCAACTAGTTTTGTGATCACTAAAGAAACTCAACCTTCAATGATTAACTCTGTAGGGAAACCACACTTGTAGGAGTTGAAAGAGCGTAAAGAATTGAACAATAACTGAAATTAAAAACTAATGAAATAACACCACACAACAAAAAGGAATATAGTTGGGTAGTGTATACTAGAGAGATGGGGCCCTCCCTCTCTTGGAATACACTGCCAAGAAAGACTACAATAGAGAAATCTTTATGTGCAACAACAAGCTCTTTATTCCAACATCAAAATGATTACAATGATCCTTCTCTTCATTTCTCTAACTATCTAACTCTCTAACTCCTTAACTATCAACTATTAAAACCGAATGATATCCTCTCATATTTATACATATAACTTCTCCTTCAAAAAAGGAAAAGGAGTTACAATAAGATGAGATCATATCCTAAACAAGTGGATTTGCAACTAACAAATCGTAGATCCTAAACATGTGAATATTTCACCTCTAAATCTTGGATTTGATCTATGATAGTTTGAATAATATAATAACATCAAATTCCATGAGATCCATGTGCCAAAATTCATGGATATGGGTCACCACTTGATCAAACCACTTAGCTACAGAATTGTAGCCTAGTTAGACCAGTTTTGGAAATATCAACCGCACTCCCATTGTTTTGTACATTTTACATATTTTATTGAGAGTCACCTAAATGACCCTATTCTACAAAAAACCCATATTTTACTTTTTTGATATTCCTCTATTTGATCTTAAATGACATGGAAAGTTTGACAATAGAACTGCCAATTAGTTGCAAAATTGCCAACAACTGCAAAATTTCACAAGTAAGTTAGGAAATCACAATATATACTCTAAGTAATCATAAAATCATGGGAAATAAACCATTTTAGTGTAATTATGCCACATGAAGCTCATATAGGGTAGAAATGGACAAATTCATAGATATGAATGATGATGAAAGGGTAAAGTAAATGAAAAATGACTAAACAACGTCATAAAATGTGTTATTTATGATGTCCAACACCCAATATGAATGAAATCCCAATATTTCATTACCCAAAATCACTAAATATCTCAGGTTCTACAAAGATATGCAACCCAAGATGAATGCAATCCTAATATTTCATTACAAAAAAGAACTAAATATCTTAGGTTTATTTAGTAAGCTAAAGCATGTTAACAACGTGAATTTATATCTAATATATCACCATATGCCTCTAGAAATGAAGAAAGTTCCATAAGAAAGGGTGGGGAGAATGGATGACCTAATTCCTCACTACCCTTATTAATGTCAATCAGGGAAAATTTTAAGACCCCCCCCTAAATTTATATGTATAATAAATGGGAGAATCCCCATGACACATGGGAAAGTGTGAAGGTTATTTTATCAATAACATAATATGCATATATAATGTTTTGGTGAATCTTTCACCAAATTATATAATCTTGTAAAATTTGGGTGAATCTTTCATGAAATTATAAAATCTTATGAAATTGTGGCGAATTCTCACATAATTATAAAACCTTTTAAAAGTCTTGGAGAATCTTTCACGGAATTATACATGGTAACAAATTTCCATAACTGTGATCCATGATATATATGTAATTTCCATAATATCCTTCATCAGATTTCATTTTTGATTCTAAGAAGAGGTCCTATAGACCAGGTAGATCTCTTTATGTGTGTTGTGTTTATGATTCCTTTGAGACTCGTGAAAAGATATATATATATATATATATATATATATATATATAATTAAAGAAAAGAGATATCTCCATTCAAGACATTTTGCAAACCGAAAGGATCTTTTTTAAATTTTGAGAAGCCAAAAAAGGTGAAAAAGAAGAGATCAGTTGCAGACCCAGCGATAGAAACATCAATTCCTTATTTTTATTTTGATGGAGAGGCCACAAAATCCCCTAATAAATGTGGAGCATGAAGTATACATTACATATCATATTCGCATCAAATCAAATTTGAGGGATTTGAACCAACAACTTTGCAGAATCCAGAGATCAACGCGGTCTCCATTTTCAAGGAAATAGATTTAGAAGGAGTTAGAGACATCAATATATATGGGAACTCAATGCTAGTTGTGGAATGGTTGATGAGATCCATAGAAATTCCATGTTCAATCTTGGGAGTGTTCCAAGCAAATATGGTACAAAACAGAGCACTTATTTGCTCACCTACACAATGTAGTCAACATGGTATTTTTGAGACTAAATATATATGCCAAGCACTAAAAATATTTATCAAAGGACTCAAGAGGTTCTCTTATCTTTCCTTATGATTTCCCTCTATGCAATTGACCAGATCCACAATGTTCTAGGCTTGTTTATAGAATTTAGTTGAGAAGCCATCAAGGCTTAGGCATTGTTAGGATTCATGTCCCACATAACTTTGCTAATTTACTCAAGTGAGACATTGTTGGGTGCTAAAATTTCCCCTTTTTCCTTATCATTTCCATGCCATTTTAATCTCATTCTCTTGTATTAATTCATCCCTATTGTTTACATTTCCTATGAGAACATCAATCCTAGAGAAGGTACAATTCATTATTCATTGTGTTATGTTAAAACTTAATTCATAGTTTACTTGTAAACTAGGATGATTTTTCCTAATTTGGGTAATTGCACAGTCATACCTGTAAACCAAGGAGACATACATATATGAGGATATGTTGGTGCTGAAACACCTAGCTGAAATACACATAAATAAGACTATGCATAAGTAATAAGAATGAATGCAGATATGTTGGTGCAGAAAAATTGTGTTGAAACACCTAGCTGAAACACACATGAAGAAGACTATGCATAATTAATAAGAATGAATGCAAATATGTTGGTGCAGAAAAACTGTGTTGAAACACCTGGCTGAAACACACATGAAGAAGACTATGCAGAATTAATAAGAAATAATGCAGATATGCTAGTGTTGAAACACCATGATGAAACATGCACAAAGAAGACTATGGCACCATCGATTGACTCTCCTCATGGAATTTGGATCTAACATATCCATCTGGCAGAGTTACTCCACCATTTTCATCCATGGCCATCAATATCTATTAATGGAAGGTACCGATAACATTGATTAGACAACTGAATGTGTTCGCTACCTCATATTTTCATTGTTGCATGTTATCCCCATTTTATGGATAACTAAGGATATTATGTCTCGAGGCCCTCAAGTTGAAGATATGGAGTGATGAGAAGACTACATGGCCAACAATACCATTTTTCATAGTTGGAAAACCCTCTCACCACCACAGATGGTCACAAATTTCTAGATGGCATCCACCACATTAGTTGGCTTCCGAAAGATAGTGGGCCTTGCTCCATGAGGTATAAGTCAGTATTATGGTGAACATCATTTCAATATTTAATCCAATTGAGTATGTTTTATCTTATATTTCTCTAGATTTCATGATATATGCTTGAACATCATGCCCTTTTTCCTACTTCACCTTGGTGGTTAACATTGTGCCCTAGTAAGTGGTTTTCCTTGGGGATGGGTTTGCTACTAGGAACTCCCTTAAAGAGCCATTGTACTGTTCCAGACCATACTTACCACTTTCCATCATTATTCCCCTCCATTTCCTTATCTCTTGGGATTTTAGGGTGTATTGACCCAAGAAGGGGTTGTCCTTCATTCTATGGGAAGAAGGGGTTGAAGGCCCAAAGGGATTGATGTTGGGTAAAATATAAAAGCCTTGTATGAACCTTCCATATGCTTCTTCTTGGGATCACATAAGAAAAATTGAAACTCTTATATTTGAGTAAAGGGGACCCACAATATAATAAGTAATTATTAAAGGGTTAGTTTAAGGATATGAGGTCTCATCACAAGTTGACCTATCATGTCCATGAATATATAATAGTATGACATTGCCATCATATGGTCACCAAACCAAGGTAATGGCTCTCAGTTGCATGGATGAGAGAAACGAGGTCTCATCACGAGTCATCCTTCTCATTTCCACTAGGTGTTTGTGGGTTACATTACCATTATCTGGTCACCACGCCAGGGCAGTGACCTTCAACCTCTCCTTAAAATTACGAAAGAATAAAGGAATGGAAATTAATGGGCTTGGAAAAATTCCATTGCGGATGAAGGTACCACAGACCCTATATAAAGGCACCCATGAATGAGACACTACGACCCCTTGTATGCCATGATCCCTATGCCCATTGAGTCTTGACCACAACCACTGCACCCACTTTACATGACTTAGAGAGGGATCTCTTGGAAACTCTCTTCGACCTAGGGAAAGATCTACCCAATATGACACCACGTCAACTCTCCCATATTCAAGCTTGATAAGTCACATACTATATTTGAGAAATTAATTGTTTGATATAGTGATCTTTGATGCACATGCTTAGGTGTCTCATTTATTGATTGGATTCACTTATCATGATGTTATTAATTGAGATCATTGGAGGGCATGCTCATTTGTCTTTGCAGGACCTATTTGGTGGACAATGGTGGGAGAACAAACCTAGCTTGGAATTCTATGGGGCTACAATACCACAGGTTGGATGCCAAGGGTGCACATGTCAAATCACAGAGATGAAATATTGAAGGCCTAGAGGATAACTGGATGGACGTAGCCCATGCTTCACTTGCCAAAAGAATTTTCTAGGAGAGGAAAAACATCACCTCCTAGGGCATGGAATCACTTATGGGGGCTAGGGTTTGGTGGTGATGTAGCCACTCATTGAAACATGGAATTTTTTGTTAAAATAATTAAAAGGTACCTAGGTAAGTGTTTCTAGTCACCTAGGCACCTAAGGGGTGAGAAAGTACCTAAAATGGACCCTAGTCATTTAATTTATGACATGTAAATTAAAAGTGACTTTTTGAACTTAGGGAAAGTGGGTGACTTAAGTGATTTGATCTCCACCATTCATCTCATCTAATCTCAACCATTGGATGAGATGACCTTTCACCTTCTTGTCGTTGAGCTGATTAGGGTAAGGAGGGCACACCCTTTGAGGGTTGTTCATGCATTTTTTGAGAGATATGGAAAAGGAGAGAAGTCGAGCAGACTTAGAGAAGAGATTTTGCTGCTAGGGAATGCATTCCAAGGCAAGATTAGGCATGAATTTCTAGGAGAGAGTACAAAAACTAATGGAGGTCGTACTATACGGATTTTAAGTAGACCGTACAACTGATTATTGGAACATATTTCAAGGAGAGAGTACAACACATTTATGGAGGTTGTACCATACATATTTTGAATGTCGTATTGCTATTTTTTCTTGCAAAGAAATTGAGGAGTGATTCTTGTTGATTAAATTGGTTGGTTTTCATTGATGTCAACCCTTGAAGAAATTCTGGTAGCACAATGGTTTGGGTAATGGACCCAAGTTTGTTTGATGGATAATGGTATGAGTTTTGATATATTTTCAGGTAAGACTCTTCCATATGAATAGTACATGTCATTCCATTTTCGGTGGTATGTGAAATGACACATAACTTCTCACGATTAGAGAGTTATGTCCATGTGAAGTTGGAGAAAGGTTTGGGTAATGGACCCAAGTTTGTTTGATGGATAATGGTATGAATTTTGATATATATTTAGGTAAGAATATTCTAGAAGGATAGTAGATGTCATGCCATTTCTAGTGGTATGTGGAATGTCACATAACTCCTCACGGTTAGAGAGTTATCGCCCTGTGAAGTTGGAAAACCCTCATGAGTCATCTAGAAGCCCTAAAAGGTGAAAGTAGTCAAAGTGGTTTAAGAGATTTTAGAAGGTAAATAATAAAGTGAATTGATGACTATACTATAAGTCAAAGTGAATACAAAATAAATTATTTAAATAATAAAGTTAATGGAGAAATTACTAAGTTGACAAGTGGTTAGAAGTGGGTTAACCCTAAAATAAGGAAAGTGAGTTAAGATGGTTAAAAGGTAACCCCTTGAGGAAGCTACATGAAAGTATAAATAAGAGGCAAGGCTCTCTCATTTTAATCACACTTGAGAATATTGAATATCTACAAGTGACTGAGGTAACCAAAGGATATCTAAGCTGAATTTCAGAGGGACGGTGAAGTAAAGAAGACCGAAATTCAAGGGAGGATAAATTCTTTTGATGTTGCTTTCTAAGGTATGTTATTTACAGGTCATCTCACCATTTTCAAAATAACATTTTTTATAGAATGATTCAGACCGTGAAATTTAGAGGCCATTGAGGAAACATATCCAAGTAGTTGTGATACAAATTTTAGCTTGTGGGCCGTTGTAGTTTTGGAGTTACACGAAGTGGAAAATAGGGTTTGTGGCTAGTCCTGAAACTAGTCTAAAACATGGGTTTCGGGTAAAAACGTCATAAATTATTCATACCAAATCTAAATTCAGTAGGAACAAATGTATTGGTTAGAGTATAGTCTTTAGTATTCTATGTACAATTTTCAGATCCATACAACAAATATTCCTTGCGGGGCACGCTCTACAAGTTCACTCTCTAGAATAAGCCATAATTCAACAAGGAATGCCATTTTTTCTATAACTCCTTTTCTGAGAGGTTCTAAGTAGTGAAGTATGGAGGAATTTCATAAAAGACATTGAAGAAAATTGTGTACCATTTTTAGATATTTATTCGTTAAAGGTACATAGTTATGATTATTTCAAGTTAGGGTTGTTGAGTAATCCAAAATTAGTCATGTGAGACTAAAGTAAAGTTAGATGAAAATGCTAGTCGCTTGTTGTTAAAATTAAGGAAGGTTTACAATTATGTGATCTTATACACCAGGTCTATTACAGAGTTACAAATGATGGTTGGATTATGAAATTGATGAGGGGTTTTGGTTGAGGTACATGTTGGGTACATGGTTGAGACAAGTAGTTGATGAGTTCACACATACCCGAGGTGTATAGTTGATGATGTTGGTACATCTTGATGAGTCATAGTTGATGAGTAGTTGATACATGATTGGTACATACTTGGTACATGGTTGGAGGCACTTGTTATTAGTATTGTTGACACATGGTTTATGGATGATGCATCATACTTGTATTGGTATATCATTAGAAGCACATATTGATCTTGGTGATGATTATGAGTTGTTGTTTTATGCTTGGTTGATGCACATATTTGAGATTTGTCTTGGTGATTGATATTGATGAGTAGATATGATTTGGTTGATAATATTGATGAGACATGTTGTTGTGATAGGTTGTTTGGACAGGTTGTTGTGACATGTTATTTGTACAGGTTTGGTGCATGGTTGATGCACTTGTTTATGGTACATGTTGATTACAGGTTTTGGTACAGGTTGGTGCATGATTGATACACTTGTTTATGGTACAGGTTGATTACAGGTTGAGGTACAGGTTGATGCATGGTTCAGGTTATTGTTACAGGTTGTTTGGTGCAAGTTGATTGGTATAGGTTTACAACAGTATATCTCACAGTGATAGTGTGACAGTGGTTCCATCATTCTACTTCTATGTTAGGGAAGTTGGACAGGGAAAGGAAAGGTGGTTGTAGTCACCTTATGGTTTTAGCCAGAGAACATAGGGGGTCGTAGCCTCCTTCTGGTTGTAGCCAAAGAATTGGCAAGTTGAATCTTCCTTCGAATTACAGCTGGAAAACAAAGGAAGTTGGCGCTTCCAATGAATGTAATTCTTAAAGACATATAAGAAAAAACATTCTGTGGTTTTCTCCCACTTTGGGTTTCCACATAAAAACACTGGTGTACTGTGTATGCATATGATTCCTCATTTGTTATTTACTCTACAACTATTGGATGATATTGCTACATTTATATAACACTTGCATATTGTGGTTAAAAGGGATTGAATTGCTCTATTACTTACTCACCCCCCCTCTCAATAATCCGACAATTGGTATAAGAGCAAGTTCCTTCAGGAAAAAGTTTAACCACTGGAAGGAGATCATAGATTGTTATGAGAATGGTTTAAAGTATGAGATGTGGAAAATAAAGACGAAAGCATTTTTATAGGCACAAGGGAATTATATTTGGCTATCAGTTGTTATAGGATATGATAGTTCAAAAAGGGAAAAGAATGCAACCAAGAAGGAATTGAAGAAGAATGAAAAAATAGCAATGGATTTTAGTTGGGAAGGATTACCTAATCCAATAAGAGAAAAGGTTGGTAAATGTTCATCATCCAAAGAACTTTGGGATAAGTTACATGACATATATTCTTCACCCATCACGGATTCAAAAAATGCCAAAGAAGATGCAGGTATAGATAAAGAAGAAGTATGTTCACCATGTCAAACAGATTCATAAGATGAAGAGTAAATAATCAACAAAGGTATGTTGTTTTTCTTTAATTGTGAAAAATGCAGACATCATGAAATAGAATTCCATGAAGGAAATGAGACAAAAAAACAAATTGAAAAAGAAGACAATTATGAGGCATAATTGATTAGTGATTTGGATGAACTAAGAGAAGAAAACAAGTCACTCAAGAAAGAATTGATGAAACAAAAGGAAAGTGTTCACATTTTTTAAGAAGCCCAATAGGTCATCGAGAACTTAAGAACTTAGCTAGAAGAAGCTAGAAAGATCAAAGAAAATATTGAATATTAAAAATAGTGTTTGGAAGCCAACATAGCAGCATAGAAGGGAGAAGCAGAAATGAGAGAGAAGATATTGACAGATCATCTTAAGGAAAGAAATAATGATCTAAACTAGCTTGAGTCAGAGTTTGGTTAATAAGAGAAAGTACTTGAAGAATAAATAATCACATTAAAAATTCAGCTTGAAGAAGCGAAGAGAACAAACGAAGTCATGAAGTCTCAGATATTAAAGAAAGAAGAAGAGGTTGAGAAGCTTGAAGAAGAAGTTGTCAGAAGTAAAATTGTCAAGCTCAAAAAGAACATTGAAGAGACAGAAACATCCACATCAGTTACAAAGAATGAAGAGAAGCACTCTAGGTTGCTAGAAAAGAAGAATGAAGAAAATAGAAAGAGTTATGCAGAAGTACTCAAAGGAAGGAATCATGGTCAACCAAAATCTATGAAAACTATTGAAGATACATCTTCAAGAAGACCATCTGTGTTCAAGTTATTACACATTATTTTTGTCATCCCTATGACCATTAATGATGTAAACCTATCTGTTACCTTCAGAGGGGTCAGTGGCCTGAGTTCCTGAAGAGATAAGGGAGAAGAACTTTTCCTGAGAAAAGAAGTTGCATTTTCCCTAGTAAAAACCCTGTAAAAGAGGAAGTTTGCAGGTTGCACTATAGGCAGGGTGCGAGAATGCCTAATTCTCACAGGTTGCAACATAGCTGGGTTGCAAGAGGTTCGCAGGTTTCTCTATAGGCAGGGTGAGAGAATGCTTACACGTGGGAAAAACGACTGTTTTCTCGAATCTTCTAGAAGGAGAAACTTCTATGGTGAGGTGGCATATGAATGGTTTGGATCTTACTCGCTTTCATGATTTAGTGGGATCATCCTAACCTCCTCACCTTATCCTCTTCAACTTATAAAAGGAGAGGAGATCTCATAGAGAAGGGGTTCTTGAGCTTTGTTAGCTTTTTGGCTTGGGATTGTTATCTTGGTTAGAGTGGCTTTGAGATTTTCTTTGTCAAGATAGGTTGTGAGTAGCTATTAGATTCATAGTCTCAGAATCCTTAGAGAAAGAAGTGTGTGGGGAATGAAGGATAGTTGGAAGGGACCTTACGACATCAAGGCCATGGTTGTAATCTCTCTTTCACATTTAATATGATACAATAATATGATTCTTTCCTATAAAGCTTGTTGTGTTTTATTGTATGATTCCTTGATCACATACATAGGTTTATATTGAGTTTATGCTATTGCTATCACTTTGGTTGGTTGTGTTCTTTTGCAGGTCCATCATTGTATGAGCATTGGAATGGAGCTAGGATGGTGATGACGAGAGGAAGTGACATTTAAACGGTATGTCACTCATCCCTCTTTAGTTAGTAAATTCAATATCTAAAACTTAAGGAAAGCGTCATGTTCTGGTGTGTTTTGTTCTAGATCTAGGTGAATCTAGGGAGATCAGTTAGTGTCCGCACCTATCGATTAGTCCGATAACAAAATTGGCGACTCCACTGGGGATCGAATTGTTTCCTAGTTAGTTTAGTTTCCCTTGCCTTGATTGCTTGTTTTCTGGTCTCTGAGTCTATGGGAGATCCATCCAGACTCTCTGGATCTGAAAGTTCACTCAAACTTAGTCCTTTTTCAAATTTTTTCTTGTTTACAGGCATTCTCGCACTGTACCCTTTAGTGGCCTACAAGAAGCACCTGAGTTCACACCCTGGTGTTAAGTCCAGTGTGAACCCCTCGTAGTCAACCTTTGTTTAGCCTGCGAGAATCTTTGATTCTCGCACTGTAATACACTGCCATCCTGCGAACTTGTTTGCAAATTTTTTTGGATTGGGTCTTGTCATTTTTTGATGCCCAGTTTTGCTTTGAACAACTGGATTGAACTTTTGGAGCCTATATTGATCTGTTTATAGTCTTCTTGACATTCTTTGAGTTGATTTTATCCATCTTTGCTTTGTTTGGTTTTGAAGGATTAGTCTATTGCTTTGAGTGTCTTTCAATTACAAAGCATGTGTTTTCTTTAGAATTGTTTAGGGAAAGATCAGATTTCTTCTGAATAGTTCGCTTTAAAAGAGAACTTTTAGTTTGGGTTTCTTTGTTTTAAGAAAGTTCATTATTTCTTT
>ML776801.1:1152456-1166433 GCA_009831015.1 Picea engelmannii
GAACACAAACTTCATCTAGATTTGAAGGATTAAACATGAGTATAGTATGTCTCAAATAACTATGTAAAGCTCCAATGTATTTGAGTAAAGTTTCTTGAGAAGACAATTCTACTCCCAAAACCAAAGCTCTTCTCCTAAATTCTCGAGTAAAGCTTTGCACATTCTGTCCTTTAGCTTGCCTAAAATTTTTCCATTCCATAGTAGCCTTTTTCTTATATTCCAATGGGTAAAATTGTTTTTTAATTGCAACAATAAAATCATTCCAAGAAATCAAAATTTTACCATGCTTCTTCATGTCCTCCCGAGTCTTGGATTCCCACCAAATGAGTGCTACACTAGCCAATCTTAACGAAGCAAGCTGAATTTTGGTTTCATCGTCTTGAATTTTTTGTATTCTACAATATACCTCAATCTGACGTATCCAATTATCTAACTTCTCAGCATTAACTTCTCCATTGTATATTGGCAATTCAAATTTTATATCAAGCTTTAATGAAGGAATTTGCGAAGGAGTTTTACCATGTCCCTTTGGAGAATTCAGAAGAGGTCTTGAACTGGTAGAAGAAGAAGAAGAAGAAGAAGATGGAGGAGAGGGTGGTGGAGAAGCACCATTCCCTCCATTTCCATTTCGAGTTTTGTCACCATTGCTTCCCTTATGCTTTGAAGGGTTGGAGCATTCACCTTGCAACAATGCATTCCTTTCCATCAAGATCTTCATCATCTCTCTCATTTCCATGACATCCTTTCTGAGATCTTCATCTTCTGTAGGAACACGTTCATGACTTTCTTCATGAGCCATACTTGGTGAATGCCTCCTTGAAACTTGCGGTGATGGTATATGCGTCCTCCTTGAAGGATGTGAACTTGTCTCCACAAGTTGAACTTCTCCTCTTGTGAGTTTCAACCTTGTGAGCATCAAAAACAAAACACTTGCAAACAATCAAGTCTTCAAAAACCAGTGCTCTGATACCAACTTGATCTAAAAATGAATAAGACTTGAAATCTTGAAAATATTTGCAAGTAAAGTTTATGTGTTAAAAGTAAATGGATAAACTTTGCAACACATATTAAAAGTATTTAATCATTTAAGACACAATAAAAAACAGCATAATAAATGAACATAAGCATATAAACACAACAAGTGATAAAGGAGTTCACCCCTCTCTTGGGCTACATCTCGTGGTCCAGCTTCCAATGGATCATTATTATTAATTCCTCAAAGTGCTCAAAAATGTGATTTACAATGCTCAAATTGACCAACAGACTTCTCCAATGGCTTCAGAGCGTCCAAAAACCCCTAGCTGGGCTTTTTCGGCACCTCGTTTGGCCAAAAAATGAAGAAGTTAGGCTTCCTGGAAGTCCCCTCTTCAAGCTTGCTGTCTCTGCATCTACAAATCACACCCTTGTTCATTCAACCTAGCACACACGCTTATTTAAGCGCAAAAACCTAGCACCGAGTGCAATCGCGCCAACGGTGCAAACTATAGGATGGTTATGGGCGCGCCAACCCCTAACCGCCTAGCTCTCAGGCACAAGAGGGTCATATGACCTCGCACAATAAGAAAAAGGGCTAACCATTGAAACTGTGCCAACCGTTTGCAAACCCCCATGCTCCTGGTTGTGGTCACATGGCGTAACACAAAGGACCACGTGCCACATATTTAAAACCCTGCGTAATATGGTATGGTTACATGTAATAAACAATATGACCATGGGCCGGGGCTAAGCCCCGACCCGACCCCCCGCCAAATGCAACATAAACCAAACTTAAATATATATCAATTCATATATACAACAAGGAACAAATGGTGGTACGTTGGTCAGGCATACTTGTGAAGGCTTTACATGGTGGGGAGGTCTGGGGTTCGACCCCCATGGACCCCATAAATTTTAAATAACAAATCAATAGCCAATAAAGGGGTGCCACGTGGCAACCCATGACTGGGCCATGTGGCACCTTACCATTGACCAAAAAGATGCCACATGTCACATTCTGATTTGACCACATCTGCCAGTACAAAACTACCACATCATCACATGCCACATCAGTGTCTGGTCATACGGCCCTGCCACGTCAGCCTGTACGGACTGTACGACTGTACAATCAACATCCTTTTTTTTGCCTGTTTGACAATTCGAACAGATCGCAATATCTCTCGCTCCCGACGTCCGTTTGATATGAAACAAGTTGCGTTGGGTTCGCAATGACAAGGCCTACGCTCTCATTCGATTTGAAGCGATTCTGAGCACTTCAAATTTTTGAGCAAAATTTGATCCCTTGATCAGATGCACTCCAAGACGAAGCACATTCCAATCAAGTATCAATTTCTAAGGGACCGAGTTACAAAGAATAACATTAGAGTTGAATATGTGGGCACAAAATAACAAGTGGCAGACATATTTACAAAGCCACTTCCACGAGAATCCTTTGAGTATCTACACCAGAGACTCGGAGTAATTTCTACTTCAAAATGAATGCTTTTGAATGCTTATCTTATATGTCTTATATTTACACAAGGAAGCACCATAAAGAGGAAAAATCAGGTTGGAAGTTTAGTTTCAGGAAGATTTCAGTCAGGGGGAGTATCCCCAAGTAAATTTAAGTTAGGGGGAGAAACCCCGAATGGAAAGATACCTTTTCCATTGATGACAAGGGGGGAGAGATTTATCAATGCAAAGGTAAATGAAAACATAAAGGTAAAGGGGGAGCATGAGTGACAGGACTTCAATATTTCATCAGAGTGTTTCAATAATTTCCAAAGGGGGATATTGTTGATTAATTGGGCTGGTTGTCATTGATGTCAACCCTTGAATAAAGTCTGGTAGCAAATTTCGGTAGCACAATGGTTTGGGTAATGGACCCAAGTTTGTTTGATGGATAATGGTATGATTTTTGATATATTTTCAGGTAAGACTATTCCATATGGATATTAAATGTCATGCCATTTCCGGTGGTATGTGGAACATCACATAACTCCTCACGGTTAGAGAGTTATGTCCATGTGAAGTTGGAGAAAGGTTTGGGTAATGGAACCAAGTTTGTTTGATGGATAATGGTATTAGTTTTGATATATGCAGGTAAGAATATTCTATATGGATAGTACATGTTATGCCATTTTTAGTGGTATGTGGAATGTCACATAAATCCTCACGATTAGAGAGTTATGGCCATGTGAAGTTGGAAAACCCTCATGAGTC
Source organism: Picea engelmannii (assembly GCA_009831015.1). Lineage (NCBI taxonomy): Eukaryota > Viridiplantae > Streptophyta > Pinopsida > Pinales > Pinaceae > Picea > Picea engelmannii. Next base: position 1,155,655 of record ML776801.1, read on the forward strand.
ATGCAGAAGCCTTAAAAGGTCAAAGTAGTCAAAGTGGTTTAAGAGATTTTAGAAGGTAATTAATAAGGTGAAGTGATGAGTGTACTAGAAGTCAAAGTGAATACAAAATAAGTTATTTAAATAATAAATTTAATGGAGAAATTACTAAGTTAACAAGTGGGTTAAGATGGTTAAAAGGTAACCCCTTGAGGAAGATACATGAAAGTATAAATAAGACGAAAGGATCTCTCATTTTAATCACACTTGAGCATATTGAATATATACAGATGAATGAGGTAACCAAAGGATATCTAAGCCAAATTTCAGAGGGAAGGTGAAGTAAAGAAGGCCAAAATTCTTTTGAGGATAAAGTCTTTTGATGGTGCTTTCTAAGGTATGTTATTTACAGGTCATCTCACCATTTTCGTAATAAATTTTTTTCTAGAATGATTTAGACCATGAAATTGGGATTCCATTGAACAAACATATCCAAGTATCTATGATATAAATTTTGGCTTGTGGGTTGTTGTATTTTTGGTGTTACATGCCGTGGAAAATAGGGTTTGTGGCTAGTCCTTAAACTAGTATAAAACATGTGTTTCAGGTGAAAATGTCATAACTTCTTCATAAAATATCCAAATTCAGTAAGAAAAAATGCATTGGTTATATTATAGTCTATAGTATTCTATGTACAATTTTCATATCCATACAACATATATCCATGCGGGGCATGCTCTATAAGTTCGTTCTCTAGAATAAACCAGAATTCAACAAGGTATGCCATATTTGCTATAAATCATTTTCTAGGAGGTTCCAAGTAGTGAAGTCTGAAGGAATTGCATAAAAGACACTAAAGAACATTGTGTGCCATTTTTATATCTTTATTCATTACATGTACATAGTTATTATTATTTCAAGTTAGGGTTGTTGACTAATCCAAAATTAGTCATGTGAGACTAAAGTAAAGTTTGATGAAAATGCTAGTTTCATGTTGTTAAAGTTAAGGAAGGTTTGCAGGTATGTGATCTTATACACCAGGTCTATTATAGAGTTACAAATCAGATTTGGATGATGAAATTGATGAGATCTTTTGGTTGAGGTACATGTTGGGTACATGGTTGAGACAAGTAGTTGATGAGTTGGGACATACATGAGGTGTATAGTTGATGATGTTGGTACATCTTGATGAGTCATAGTTGATGAGTAGTTGATGCATGATTGGTACATACTTGGTACATGGTTGGAGGCACTTGTTAGTAGTATTGTTGACACATGGTTTATGGATGATGTAGGATACTTGTATTGGTATATTATTAGAAGCACATATTGATCTTGGTGATGATTATGAGTTGTTGTGTTATGCTTGGTTGATGTACATATTTGAGAGTTGTCTTGGTGATTGATCTTGGTGAGTAGATCTGATTTGGTTGATAAGATTGATGAGACAAGTTGTTGTGATAGGTTGTTTGGACAGGTTGTTGTGACATGTTATTTGTACAGGTTTTGTGCATGGTTGATGCACTTGTTCATGATACATGTTGATTACAGGTTGTTTGGTACAGTTTGGTGCATGGTTGTTGCACTTGTTTATGGTACAAGTTGATTATAGGTTGAGGTACATGTTGATGCATGGTTGATGCATGGTTTAGGTTATTTGTACAATTTGTTTAGTGTAGGTTGATTGTTACAGGTTTACAATAGTATATTTCACAGTGATAGTGTAACAATGGTTCCATCATTCTACTTCTACGTCAGGACGGTTGGACGGGGTGAGGACAGGTGGTTGTAGCCACCTTCTGATTGTATCTAGAGAACATAGGGGGTCGCAGCCTCCTTTTGGTTGTCGCTAGAGAATTGGTGAGTTGGAGCTTCCCTCAGGTTGTAGCCTGAAAAATTAGGGGGTTGGAGCCTACTTCCAGTTGCAACTGGAAAAAAAAGGAATTCGGTGCTTCGAATGAATGTAATTATTAAAGACATACGAGAAAAAAAAAATCATGGTTTTCTCCCGCTTCGGGTTTCCACGTAAAAAAACTGGTGTATTGTGTATGTGTATGATTGCTCATTTATTCATTGTTTATTTACTCTGCAACTATTGGATGATAATGCTACATAGATATAACACTTGCATATTGTGGTTAAAAAGGATTGAATTGCTCTATTACTGATTCACCCCCCCTCTTAGTAATTCAAAAATTTTGTGTGTGTTTTTTTGGGAGATTGGCATGATTTCCTAGGCTATAGATTTTGGCACAAATTTCAAGGCATATGTATAGAAATAAAGGGCACAAAAATTGAGGAGATGACCTATGCACAAGTACAAAAAATTCTGGCATGAATTTTGAGGAGTTTGGCTCAGATTTTTGAAGTGGAAACTTGGCATAGCTTTTGAGATAAGTTTGTATTTAATTTCTGAAATTTATGACTGTTGTAAAAGAGATTTTATCAAAGCTCTGAAATAATAAAAATCCCTCTCTCACTGGTTTTCCCATTGTGGTTTTTTCAAGGGTCAATTTTGACCAAAAATCTATGTGCATTTAATTTTCTGAATGTGGTGGTGTTGATATAATTTTATTTCTACCTTAAATGTTGTTCAGAATCCTCATGCTTCAGTTTTGAAATGTTGTTTACATGCTGAGTATTTTTGGCTGTCATAAAACTGGGTTTTGGGAATTAAACATTGATAAAAATCAGCGAGACTTGAAACTGGGTGGGGTCTGAAAATTTACATGGTATCAGAGTTGAGTTAAAGAAAAGAGCATATTTATATCAGAAAGACAAAGAAGGGGACATAAGTTACTTCACCAGACATAATTCTGATTTTTTTATTTTTCAGCTGAGAAGGGTCAAGGCTATTGGTTTAAGGGTTGAGGACAAACTTGATGGGGCAGTAAATTTCGGTGCTTGGAAGGAGAGAATGATTTTGATTCTGTAGGAGAATTAGTTATGGGAAATTTTTAAGAACTCCACAACAAACCCAGTGAATGTACCTACAGATCCTACTCTTCTAGCAACCTACACCAAGAAGAGTAACAAGGATAAAAGAATCATCCTTGATTCCATCAAGGACCATTTGATTCCTCATGTGATAGGGAAGAAAAATGCCTATGAGATGTGGGAGTCCTTGACGAAGTTGTATCAAAGTACAAATGAGAACAAGAAGATGGTTTTGAGAGAGAAACTGAAAGGAATTAAAATGACCAAGGCTGAAAATGTGGTCCCATGTATTACTAGGTTGACACAGGTGAGAGATGAACTTGGAGCTGTTGGGGAGGCCATTTTTGAAAGTGAACTTGTGAGGAAAACATTGAATGGGGTGACCAAACAATGCGTTTTTTTGTTGTTGAGGGCATTGTGGCTAGGGAGAATCTTCCCAAGTGGGAACATATTTGGTATGACTTTGTTCAGGAGAAAACCCGGAGAGTTTATGTGCATGGAAGTTCATTTACTGGTCATGACAAGGAGAATGTGGCTCTTGTTGCCAACAACAAGAAGAAATTAAAAAAGGGTATTAAGGGAGGAAACAAACCGAAGAGTGAAGGAAAGAAGGACATGAGAAAATTCAAGTTCTTGGCATATCACAAGTTTGGGCACTATGCAAGACAATGTCCTAATAAGAAGAAGAAGCAGACAACAACTTCAACAGAGGTGGAGGATTTTTCCACCAAGTTCGATAAGGAATTTTCCTTAGTGGTGTGTCTTTCCACTAGATCCACTCATTCTAGTGTTTGGTATATTGATAGTGGTGCCTCCCACCATATGATAGGTATTCATGAGAATTTTATAGATCTTACTCAGATTGGTGATGTTGAGGTAGTGCTTGGAGATGATCGGTTGGTCAAGGAAGTTGGTAGTGGGACAAATCATTTTAGAGGGAGTCTCTACCTCCAATGTTGTTGAGAGATGTCCTATATGTTCCTGGCTTGAAAAAGAACTTGATTTCATTTTATAGTATTGAGGAGAGGGGATATGAGGTGTTTTTCCATGATGGACATGTGCTCCTATTTCCCAAGGGATCCAGTATAACTTCGACCAAAGTGATTGGGACTCGACATGATAAGTTTTAAAAGATCATGTTTTATCCAGCCAATGCATTGTATCATAATACCAACAACAATGATATTTTTGAGCTATGGCATAGGAGGATGGCCCATTTGCATCATGGGGATCTGAGGATATTGAGGGAGATTGTGACTGGAGTGCCAGAGTTCAACATAGAGCACCAGTAGTTGTGCAAGGGGTGTGTTTTGGGAAAGTACACCAAGATTGGTTTTCCAAGAAATGACAACATAGCAAAATTTATACTTGATCTGATTCATTATGACTAATGTGGTCCTATGTCTTCTGCATCTTTGAGTGGTTGTTTATACTATTTCATATTCATTGATGAATTCTGTCAGAAGTCTTGGATTTTCTTCATGAAGACCAAAGGATATGTCTTCAATCGGTTCCAAGAGTTTAAAGCTCTTGTGGAGAACTAGATTGGGAGGAAAATCAAAGTACCAGGGAAAAATAATGGGGGTGAGTATACCTCCAAGGAGTTTAATGAATTTTGTGTAGGAGAGGGCATCAAGAGAGAGTTTATTGTTTCTTACAACCCATAGAAGAATGGGGTTGCTGAGAGGAATAAAAGGGCCATAGTTGGGGCTGGGAGATCCATGTTGCATTATCATGGGCTGCCACTTTTTCTTTGGGCTGAGGCATGTTACACTATAGTTTATTTGCAGAACATGAGTCCACACAAAGCATTGGGGGATAAGAATCTTGAGGAGGATTTCTCTGGGAAGAAGCCCTAGGTTGGGAACTTTAGGATTTTTGGGTATGTCCCTTATGATAAGAGGACAAATATAGAACCCACGACAAAAAAAGGATATTTTTTTTGGGCATAGCAAGACTTCAAAGGCTTTATTCATATACATCCCTTCCTTGAGGAAGGCATTTTTGAGAAGGGATGTAAGATTTGAGGAGGATAGAGCCTTTAGGAAGTCACGAGGGACTGAGAGGGGTGAGCAGTCATCACCTCAGATTCAGGTGAGTCCACAAAAGACTTCAGTGACACAAAGTTTAGGTCCACAAACATTGATGAAGACTGGTCCACAGGTTACAGGACCACAGATGTCAGGATCAAAGGTTTTTGGTCCATAGGGTTCAAAATCGAGTGCTTCAGATTCTACTTTAGGGTCACAGTATTTAGGTGATGGGGTTGAGCAGAGGGAGTCCCCTCCATGGGACACTACTTCAAAGAGAAGGAAGACTTAGTGGCTTCATGACACTTTGAGGGAGGCACAGGGTTTAGTGCAGAATCCCAGGCAGGCTGTGAGGGAGATTAAACCTCCCGAGAGATGTTGTAGCTACATTGCAATGGTGAGAAACATCAGGGAGTGTGAGCCTTCCAATTTTCAGGAGGCTACTGGCATATAGGTTTGGAGAAATTACATGATGGAAGAGTACAATTCCATCATGAAGAATGATGTTTGGAAGATTGTTCCTAGAACTAAGGGGAAGTTAGTGGTGACTTCTAGGTGGCTCTACAAACTCAAGTATGTTGCATATGGAAACATTAAGAAGAAAAAATCTTGTTTTGTGGCTTGAGGGTTCTCACAGGTTGAGGGAGTTGACTATGATGAGACCTTTTCTCTGGTTTCTAGATATACCTTGATCAGGGTAGTGATCTCTATTACAGGAGAGATGGGTTGGAAGATCCATCAGATGGATGTGAAGACCGCATTTCTAAATGGTCTCATACAAGAGGAGGTGTACAATGAGAAGCCATTGGGATTTGAGGTGCATGGGAGAGAGTCTCATATGTGCAGACTGAAGAAAGCATTGTATAGAATGATACAAGTTCCCAGAGCTTGGTATTCTAGGATTGATGATTACTTGTAATAGTTGGGCTTTGAGAATAGTGAGGCAGATCCCAACATGTCCTTCATTGTGGTTGGAGAGGATCCTCTCATACTCTTGCTATATGTTGATGATATTTTCATTACAGAGGATGAGAGACTCATTACTAGCTGCAGGGAGAGCCTTTCTTCAGAGTTCGAGATGACATATATTGGACTGCTGAATTATTTTTAGGGATTAGAGGATTGGAAGGAGCCTAGACATATCTTTCTGGGACAAGGGAAGTATGCTTGTGACATTCTAAGGAGATTTCAGATGGAGGATTGTAGGGCCATCACCACACCCATGATTACTAACTGGAAGAAGCTTTATTCTTTTGAGTCACAGTTGGTTGATTCCACTTTATATTGTCAGTTGATCGGTTCATTGATGTATTTGGTCAATACCAGACCAAATATTTGTTTTGCTGAAAACACTCTTAGTCAGTTCATGGTGGATTATAAGAGAGATTATTTGGTGGCAAAAAAACATGTGCTCATGTATATTTGTGGTACAGTGGATTATGGTCTAGACTATTTGAGAGGGGATGGAGTTTGATTGGTGGGCTATACAGATTCAGATTGGGCAGGATGTGTCAGTGACATGAAGAGTACTTCTGGATGTTGTTTCATATTGGACTCAACAGTGGTGTCTTGGTTCAGTCGAAAGCAAAATTCAGTGTCTTTGAGTTCTACAGAGGATAAGTATATGGCTACCAGTGATGCCAGTTGTGAGGGCCTTTGTCTTAGCGATTTGTTGGTGGGATTATTCGGTGTGCATTTGAGATCCACTATGATTTACTGTGACAATCAGAGTTGTATCAAACTCTTTGAGAATCTATTTTTTCATGATAGGTCTAAGGACATTGAGATTCAATATCACTTCATCTGATATTATGTTCCGAGAGGATCAATTGAGCTACACTACATATCTACAAATGAGCAGGTTGCAGACATACTCACCAAATCCTTGGTAAAAGGCAATTTTGTATTCTTCAGGGACAAGCTTGGAGTGGTGTGTAATACCTTCCTCGATAAGAGGGAGTGTTAAAATAATTAAAAAGTACCTAGGAAAGGGTTTCTCATAACCTAGGAGCCTAAGGGGTGAGAAAATGCCTAAAGTGGACCCTAGTCATTTAATTTATGAGATGTAAATTAAAAGTGAATTTTTGAACTTAGGGAAAGTGGGTGACTTAAGTGATTTTATCTCCACCATTCATCTCGTCTAATCTCAACGATTAGATCAGATGACCTTTCACCTTCTTGTCATTGAGTTGATTAAGGAGGGCACACCCTCTGAGGGTTGTTCATGCATTTTTTTGAGAGATATGGAAAAGGACATAAGTTGAGCAGACTTAGAGAATATCTTTTATTGCTAGGGCATGCATTCCAAGGGAAGCTTGGGCACACATTTTGAGGAGAGAGTACAACAACTAATGGAGGACGTACTGTACGTATTTTAAGAAGACAATACAACTGATTATTGGCATAGATTTTGAGGAGAGAGTAAAACAAATTTGTGGAGGCCGTACCATATGGATTTTGAAGGCCATACTACTATTTATTCTTGCACAAAAATTGAGGAGTGGTTCTCTGTGTTTTTTTCTGGGAGATTGACACAATTTCCTAGGTGGTCGTACAACATTTATTACACATAATTCATGCTGCAGTTGTTGGCATGAATTTCGGGGCATATGTACAGAAAGAAAGGGCACATAAATTGAGGAGTTGATCTATGCACAAGTACAAGAAATTATGTCACGAATTTTGAGGAGTTTGGATAAGATGTTTGAAGTGGAAATTTGGCATGGTTTTCGAGATAAGTCTTTATTTAATTTCTTAAATTTATGACTATTGTAAAAGAAATTTTCTCAGAGCTCTAAAATAATAAAAATACCTCTCTCACTGGTTTTTCCCTTGTGGGTTTTTCCAGGGTCAAGTTTGACCAAAAATATATGTGCATTTAATTTTTTGAATGTGGAGCTGCTAATATAATCTTATTTCTGCATTAAATGTTGTTCATAATCCTCATGTTTCTGTTTTGAAATGTTGTTTACATGCTGAGTAATTTTTGCTGTCATAAAATTGGGTTTTGGGCATTAAACATTGATAACAATCAGCGAGACTTGAAATTGGGTGGGGTCTGAAATTATAGTTTTGAGGAGGAGGAGGTCTTCACCATGACGAGATTGCCTAGATGCTTAACATGTGGCCTTTGGAGGCCTACAAATGCTTCTCCAACACCAATGAATTCTTCTAAGTGGTGAAACATACCCTAAAGGGGAGACATCCATGTAAATTAGGTTTTTACTTGTGCAAAAGTGAAATTTTAAATGAATTGTTTAATATTACTTTTTTAAAGGGGGAAATATTAGGGTTGTTTACCCCTAGTATTGTGGTTTACCCCTTAATATGTGGACAATTCACCTTGGTGACATTTTTTATAAATAAGAGATCATAAGATCTCATTTTCACATAACTCTCCCTCTTGTGAGAGGACTTGATCTGAAAGTTTTGCTACACTTGGCATATTTATCTCTTGTGCACTTTTTTATGATTATCTCTTGTGAATGGTTGATGGAGGAGTGAGGCACTAACCTTGGATGAATTCTTTCTAGATTTTATGTTGGATTATCTTAGCATATTTCGTGATTTTGGTATGGTCTTTTACTCCTATGCGATCATTTTTTCAAGTCAAGGATATTTTTGCTAGGACCTAAGTGGGAAGTAAGAGTATTTACACCCCCACTCTAGTCTCCATCATTCATTTAGAGTTCATTGATGTTGCAAGGGTTTGTTTGAGGAAGTAAGAGGATTTACACCCCTCATTCTTAAACCATAACTAGAGATACTTTCCTTAGAAAGCAAGAGGATTTACAACCCCAAGGAATTAGAATATCTAGTTCATTTATTTGACTCCATTAACCCAATATTTAAAGGCACTAGTCATTTATTTTTTGCATTGGGGATATAAAATCATTTCCTTGGGAAACATGAATTTTTGTCTTTTGAAAGATCTCTTGCTTGGAGTTGGTTTTCCACATTGAGAGGTGTATTACACTACTAGGGAGTCCCTTCTTTCCCACTACTTTAATTTTTTTTACAAACTTTAACCTACAACCATTAGGGAAGAATAACCCTAGCTACTAATTCTCTCATAACTCCTAAACTAACCCTAGGCTAGCTCCTAAAATTTTCACACTAACACTACTAACTAGGGAACATATTTTGGGCTAATTGTTGGCATATTTTGATGGTGTAAATTTTTTATATAAGTGAATGAAATATACAGCCATAAGGCTGCAATTTTCTGCAGAAAATACATGTTACAACAACTTGCTTTATTTATCCTCAAAGTGCCATTTTTCAGGCATAATTGATTGCCTAATTCGTTGATAAAATAATTGGTTAAACTTATTCTTTTATGTGCTGATTTAGATGTATTATTTTATGATATAAAATTTTATCCATTGCTGCAAATTAGGGACAACATGCTTAACTTGTTGATCCATACTAACATATATCATTGCAAGTTGGATTTTCTTATGTCTCGGGCAGGAACAAGCATCTAGAGAAGTACTACACCTTTTGGGAAACAATATTTTGACTTACAAGGAATATATTTCCACTTCTCATTCCACTTAGACTTGAATTATATGGGTTCCACTTCCATATCCATTCATCTACATCTCATCCCCCCTAGGGTCACCGGGATCGCCTCCCTAGAGTGACCTAGTCACCCTTGAAGTGTGGGACCTACATCGATGTGACATTGGGTGTAGGATTACCAAGTTGTAGCACTTGATTTTGTGGTTGGGTTGGGTTTTTCCCAACCTACAACTTGTGCTATAAAATTTTGGCACTGTTGCCAGGGAAGATTTTGAATCTTCTTTGTACCCTAATGACACTTTGGTAAGCTATCCTAAATCCTTTCCCTTAGCTTGCCTGGAGACTCCACCTAAGGAAATTTACCTTTTCCTTTTCCTTGATGAGATCATCTTGAAGTTGATCCAGTGACTCCACCTTCCTCGAACCCACTTTTCCCTTATCCTTTTCCATCCTTTGGTGCATCTTGAGCTCATCTGACGATTCCATTGAGGTATTGTTGGTTGTGGAGCCTGATTATCTTCCTGATTTAGAGGTCTTTTACTTTCAACCACATTTATACCCCATGAAGTATTTACACCCCAGAAGTATGTACACTCTTCCACACGGGGGAGTGCAGAGGGGGTGTACCCCCTCTGCGGGGTCTGGGGGGTCTATCCCCCTAGCTGGGGGGTTTGGGGGCAAGTGGGCCCCCAACAGGGGTTCGGGGGCGAAGCCCCTGAAGCAAAAATTGCCTTGTAAAAGTATATTGTAATTTCATTGTAAATCTAAACCGTTCATTATAAGGTCGCAGATCTAACAATAGAGATTATGTTATGGTTTTTTTCCCTAGAAGGCAACCCTATTTTATGAGGGAAATGTATTGCGACTATGTAGGTTGGAAAGTATTTTATTCTAAGAGAGGAGACTGTGAGAGAAAGAAGAGGAAGTTACAGTGGGTTTTGCTGTAGGTTGTATCCCTTCATTTTGCTGGATAATAATAAAGAAAGGACTTGGCAATTTCTCTGGTGGACATAGCCCACACTGGGTGAACCACATAAATCTGTGTCTCTCTTGTATTGTGTATCTTATGTGTTTTATTTCCACATTTGTTTTATTTCCACATTTGTTTTATTTTATTGCTCCGCGGTCCTGTTTTTATAACAACTGGTATCAGAGCATAAGGTAACTCACAGGAAAAGAGGGTTCCTGGTTCGAGTGGGAGCAATGTCAGAAGATGGAAAGTTTAGGGTCGAGAAATTTAACGACCAAAACTACCAGTTATGGAAGATGCAGATGGAAGATTATTTATATCAGAAGGATCTATTCCTACCAT
>ML776801.1:1169503-1194267 GCA_009831015.1 Picea engelmannii
TTTTACTATAGGTGGAACAACAGTAAGTTGGATTTCGAAACTGCAAAAGGTTGTTGCACTTTCAACAACAGAGGCAGAGTATGTTGCTGCTATAGAGGCTAGTAAAGAGATGATTTGGTTACAAAGGTTTATGGAGGAATTGGAAAAGAAGCAGGAGAACAACAGGTTGTACTATGATAGTCAGAGTGCCATTTACCTTGCAAAGAACTCAACCTTCCATTCAAAGACTAAGAATATATAGTTGAGGTACCACTTCATATGATCCGCCTTGGAAGATGGACAATTGAAGCTGGAAAAGATACACACTAGCCAAAATCCTGCAGACATGTTAACAAAGGGACTAACTAGGGAGAAACTTGGTTCTTGCTCAGTTTCAGTTGGTCTTCAAGAATGAAGATGAAGATGAGAAATTTTCCAGGTCCAAGAAGGTTCAGAGTCCAACATATACAACAGCGGTGGAGTTGTTGAGATCAGTCTCCAAGTGGGAGATTGTTGGTTGTGGAGCCTGATTATCTTCCTGATTTAGAGGTCTTTTACTTTTAGCCATGTTTATACCCCATGAAGTATTTACACCCCAGAAGTATGTACACTCTTCCATGTGGGGGAGTGCAGAGGGGGGGTACCCCCTATGCGGGGTCCGGGGGGGCTACCTCCCCAGCTGGGGGGTCTGGGGGCAAGCGGGGGTTCAGGGGTGAAGCCCCCGAAGAAAAAATTGCCTTATAAAAGTATATTGTAATTTCATTGTAAATATGGACCATTCATTATAGGGTCGCAGATCTAACGATAAAGATTATGTTAGGGTTTTTTTTCCCTAGAAGGAAACCCTCTTTTATGAGGGAAATGTATTGTGGTTATGTAGGTTGGCAAGTATTGTATTCTGAGAGAGGAGACTATGAGAGAAAGAAGAGGAAGTTACAACGGGTTTTGTTGTAGGTTGTATCCCTTCATTTTGATGGATAATAATAAAGAAAGGACCTGGCAATTTCTCTAGTGGACGTAGCCCACACTGGGTGAACCACGTAAATCTGTGTCTCTCTTGTATTGTGTATCTTCTGTGTTTTATTTCCACATTTGTTTTATTTTATTGCTCCGCGGTCCTGTTTTTCTAACAGGTATTACCCTAAGTAATGGAGCCATGGCCTCATGAGAGTTACCATAGGATTTCCATAAGGTTTATCCCTCCTTTGATGTTCAATATATTCCTGGATATCCAAATCATTGCTCCTGGGAGTGGAGGGCAAGTTTCCCCAAATTTGACAGTGATGTAGCTCTAACAGCTACCCATCTCGTGAATTATACAAATTATGATTCGAGCTTAAATGTGCCACATGAAGATGTGCTGATGAAAATTTTCATGTCTTCACTGGAATAAAGTAAAAAGGATTGGCTTGCATACTCATTTGATCCAAAGAGTATCCCTTATTCTACAAAGTTCATTGAAGAATTTCTTAGGAAATATCGGCTAGCTACTCAAAGTTTGCAAGATACTTTCCAAGAGATCAAACATACTCATTGCAGAGAAGGTTTTCCGATTGATGATGAAACATATGATGAATATGAAGTATCTTCTATTCCACTTGATTAGGAAATACATACCTCTTCTCCTCCTGCACATCAAGAAGAGAACATGATGAGTTATAATCCTTTTGAAAACTTTGATGATTCCCTATTCCATGACTGTGGAAATGAAGAAAACTGCCAAAAGGATATCGATGAAGTTTCTCTTGCAGAAGGCCTGAACGAGAATTCATTATCTGCCCTCGCTTTTGAAGAAAATGAAGTTATCTAGTCTTGTAAGGAGGTGATAATCTCCCATGGTGCAGATGAATTTATGGAACAACCCTCAGATATAGTTGACGAACAGATTGATGATTTCATACAGGTTGGGAGACATACATGGGATGTTGTTTTCTTCATTATTGATAGATATTCCATTTATGACATTGAGGGTAACTCTCAGGAAGAGGGGGTTGAAATTTCATGTTCAGAGGACTGGCCTCCATGTATGTATGATTTAGATGTTTGGAAGCCTAGTGATGACATGGTTACATATTTGTTCTGCACTTTCGAGGATGACTTGTCACATCATGATCTTCATTCATCCTTTAATACATACCCTTTTGAGGATGCATATTTTATTTATGAGGATTCTCATCCATTGTTCTTAGATTTTGAGGATTACCAGGATGTGACCACCATAGAGCAATCATAGATTCATACTTCAAAACATAAGTATTTTCGTCTTGGATATTTTCTTCAATATTTCTAGGGGAAGAGGCAATGTTTTTCTACACCTGAGATTGCTCCTTACCTCTTACCCTCTTCTCCAAGAGACCATGCAATATTCTTTCGATCTTTGATTTCCTCTTGGTCCTCAAAAAGTAGTGAGTCTTTATTTGAAGATGAAGATGAGCCTTTGTCTAGATATAGTATCCCCCTTGAGATATGGATTGATCATTCTTATGGATACACTTTCAGGTAGGATGATCGGGTTGATGGTTTCTCTTTCCAGCAAGATTTCCTCCCTCCCACCCATATTCATGAGTTTTATTTCATGATCGATTATATGTGTGTTTATACTCATGATTATTATGTGTTTGACTTATCTTTGTTGTATTATATGATTAAGCACAAGGGGAGATACTTTGATGAGATGATCAAATGGTTGCATTGGTTGAATGACTTCACCTGAAATCATCCAACACGTGATATTCAGGGCCCCAAGGCCCAAGGTAAGTAGGTAAGTCATTTTGATTCCCTGCATTTGCATATTTATTTCTTATATTAGTTTATATGCATTTGATTTTCATTTTTCTCTACTTGGATATTGATTTCATGCTTAGCTTAGAAATTTTTGAAAAACAATGTCATTTTTTTTTCTAGCTTAGTTGGTTTTGATTATGATCATATGAGAAAAATGATGAGTAGGTCATCCTGCACTTGACAATTTGATGTTTCCTTGTAGGAATGGGTCTACAGGGAGATGTTGTGGTTCTCATGCACTCTTTGATGAGCACATGTTCCCAAGTAGGAGCTAGATGTTATCCCCATTTTGTGGATAACTAAGAAGATTATGTCTCGAGGCCCTCAGGTTGCAGATATGGAGTGCTGAGAAGACTACATGGCCAACATTACCCTTTTGCATAGTTGGAAAACCCTCTCACCACCAGAGATGGTCACATATTTCCAGATGGAATCCACCACATCAGTTGGCTTCTAGAAGGTAGTGGGCCTTGTTCCATGAGGTACAAGTCAGTAATATGGTGAGCATCATTTCAATATTTAATTCAATTGAGTATGTTGTATCTTATATTTCTCTATATTTCATGATGTATGCTTGGACATTATGCCTTTTTCCCTTCTTCACCTTAGTGGTTGACATTGTGCCTTAGTAAGTGGTTTTTCTTGGAGATGGGTTTGATACTAGGAACTCCCTTAAAGAGCCATCGTACCATCCCCGGCCATACCTACCAATTTCCATCATTATTCCCCTCCATTTCCTTATCTCTTGGGATTTTAGGGTGTATTGACCCAAGAAGGAATTGTCCCTCATTCGATGGGAATAAGGGGATGAAGGTCCAGAGGGATTGATGTTTGGTAAAAGATAAAATCCTTGTATGAACCTTCCAGATGCTTTTCCTAGGGATCACCCAGGAAAGAAATGAAACACATATATTTGAGTAAAGGGGACCCACAATACAATATAGACTGCTTAAAGGGTTAGTTGAAGGATAGGAGGTCTCATCATGAGTCGACCTATCACATCCATGAATATCTAGTGGTATGAAATTTCCATCATCTAGTCACCAAACTAGGGTAATGGCTCTCAGTTGCATGGATGAGAGAAAGGGGGTCTCATCATGAGCCAACCTTCTCATTTCCACTAGGTGTTTGTGTATGAAATTTCAATTATCTGGTCACCTGTTGGTTGACCAAGTTTTGGGAGATTATTGGTCATGTTGACCTACTTTGGGACTTCGACAACCTATCAAAGACAGAGCACAAGATGAAGAAGAGATCACAGGATCTTGACCCCTTTTTGGGTCCTTTTTGGGGATTTGGGATTATGTAATGAGTATGGGATGTTGGCCCATGGGTTTACCCATGTTTAGGCCTATTTTGTAAAGTATAAATAAGTAGATAGGTGATATAAGTAGAGAGGCCGATAAGCTAAGTGAAAAATGCAAGTATGGTTTGTATATGCTCTGTGCATATTGTGAGAAACTTGTAGAGCTAGATGCAAGTGGTTGTAACAGACTGTGAAAGGCTTTGTTCTAGACCTAGCTCAGGGGGGGAGGATATGGCGAGATGTGCACAGATCTCTTGTCCTATGCAGAGTAGGTTTTTTGTGGCTCTATGCATGTAGATGACTAATTGAAGATAATAAAGAAGAAGAGTTGGTGGATGTATCCCCGGGATGGGGGTGAACCACATAAATACTGTGTTATTCTGCTCTGTGCGATGTTCTGATGTATTTATGTGTTATTTTCTAAGTGCTTGATATAGAGAGTTGGATAGATATGTTTATGCTTTGTGCTTATGATGAATCTGGATGTTAGATATGATATAGGTGAATGTGCTTAGTGCTTGAATCTGCCAGATCTGATCCATTTATTTATGCTAAGTGCTTAGATACATTAGATCTGGGTGAATGTTGTGATGCTCTATTTTATCTGCGAAATAGATATTGGGTAAATAATGATGAACTAGCGGTACTAAGTGCTCTATTAAGTACTATAATCACAGATTTGTGTCCTAGCTAAGGTTGCAAACACCTGAGTCCTGCAACCACCCCTGCCTCTACCTCGGGTGAGACTTCATTTGCTTCGCGGGTGTTGCCGAAAGGGCTGGTAGTTAGGGTTTTTTTGGTGCATTGTTGTAGTGTTGAACCCTGGGTATGCCCCTGTGCCAAAAAATGGTTATGTTGCCAGGATCTGAAACTGTGATTGTTGGGAACTGAGGAAGAAGAAGCTATGTGCAAAGATCCAACTTGACATTGTGAAATATCTGTGTGTAGATCTATTTCTCTAGTGCACAGTACTCTACTTAGTTTTACAAGCTCCGTGATAAGGAAAATAAGTCTGACCTGAATAAAGGAGGTAAGATCTAAAAGCTTTGTGCTCTGAGAAAGAAAAAAGTGATATTTTTTTATTAAAAGAGGTAAGATCTAAAAGCTATGTGCTCTGATAAAGGTAAGAATATTGAAAAGTTCTAGATCTTAAAGCTTTGTTCTCTGTAGAAGTAAGACAAGTTGAATTTTTTGTTTCAACAATATGAATCTAGGTATGTTTGATAGATTCTATCCTAGCTTGAAAACTAGGGTATTAATAGATGAAACGAGATTTGAGATGAGTGTATCTGATAAAAATAGGGAAAAATATGTTATACCTATGCATAGAAAGAATGTTTGGACTAATAAGTGTATGCAGGACCCTAGAAAGAAATGTTTGTAGGTTAGCTACCATGATCCTAGTGCACAGTGCAACAAAGGCTGGGGATCATTTAAAAGAAAGAGAGGATTAACCCTCTATTACAGTTGAAGAAAACCGGGACATCTTGCTAAGGAATGCCCTAGGAGAAGAACTAATTGTTTTTGTTTCAAATCTATGGACCATGAAGTATTGGATTGTCCTAGAATGATTGCTAAGCTTGAGAAATGAACATGAGACAAGAAAACCCTAAGACATATCCAGAAACTAAGATTATGACAAAATCCCAGAAAGAATCAGAGAAATTATTGCTACAGATGAGAGAAACCCTAAATGACCACCGACATGTCAGATTATCAGAGATATTAAAAGAAAAAGAATTCCTTGAAGAAAGAATAGGAGACTTCGACATTCATTTTGTTCTAGATGAGGAAACAAAGGTGAATATCATGATAGAGAGAACTTGGGAAACTATAGGGAGGCATGCTATGATTCCTTCATTAGGAGGAATAGGGATATTCAAAGGAAAGCTAACAAACCTATGTGGAAAGCTCACCCAGATACCTATGAATGCCAATGGAACTTCGACAGAGGAATATTTTGAGATTATTAAATTTATTGAGAACCGTACCCCATTTACCATGATACTAGGAAAACCTTGGATTGAAAGAGATCAGGCCAGAAGGCAAGAAGAAGAAGAAGTTTTATAACAACATAAGAAAGAGTTAAAATAATTCATGACTAGAAGGATCCCACACTTGATTGAAGAACATAAGACCAGATCAAAGCTATTTAACACCAGAGACCCGGATGACGAAGTTGCAAGAACACTAGAAGATCCACATAAGATTGAATTACCTATTCCAGATAAAGAAGAAGGATCACCCTCAAATCTTAGGAAATAATCTCAACAGCGTGAAATAACTATGCCAAAAGAAGATAAGAATTAGAATGGAAAAAGGCCTACCGAGATGAAGCTCACTAGGAAGAAGTCTAGAAATCTAAGTAAGAAGAGAACTAAGATCGACAAGTTGCAGAAGGTTCCAGAGGGAACCTCATAGAAGGAAAATTTGCAAAATTGGAGCTTTGTCGGGATATCAGAACAACAACACATGGCACTTCACCATGGCGAAGCAATATAGTCGTTGGGGACATTATAACCATTAGACCAATGCTCCAAATGGGTAGAAAGACATTTATGAACAGACAACTCACCATCCGACTGCTGGGACCGTGCCATAATGGACAAAACAAGTTAATGAAGGCTTCATACCCATTGCAAGTGATCCGTTTTCGAGTTACCTATTTATCCCATCGCGCCATGCACCGAGAAAAATTTTTCCAACTGAGATTTTGAGCCTGCAGACTAAGTTTATTTTGCACAATGCTCATCATGCTCTTTCTCTCTATCCCATTAATGTGTCTAAGTTACCTTTTGAACCTGAGATTGTTAACCCTGAGCGCGTATGTCAGACGAGTTGAGCACTGTAGAGAAAGATGTTGAAGAAGTTCTGATCGACCTCATGACTGAAAGAGTCATGTCAATGTCTACATGTGTACAAGCATCATTGACGAGAGGACTACCAGCCTCTCCGTCAACTTCTCGTGGAGCCAGACCATCTCGACCATCAGATGAAAAGTGAACCGAGCACAGGGATGATATAGTGAATTCCAAATTGATCCTGACCATATTACCTGCCTATATACAACCTCTGAGTGGCACATTAAATCAAGACAACATGCCCAAATATTTTGAATACACCTTGGCTACGTTGTACCTCCCTAAGGGGATACGTGTAGTTCGAGTAGACCAAGATAAGATTGCAGCGTTGAATTTTAGTGACTTCAACCTCAGAGATCACAAATTCTATAACATGCTCGCACCACATAAGTACCTAACCAGAACTAAGGGGAAGAATTCAAAGATAATCCCCCAGTCATGGACTATGAACCTCATGCAATCCACCCTGCTGAACGTCATGAATATTCCCCACTTCGGAAGACACCAGGAGGTGAATGCATGTGTCAAGCTACTTCTTTCTTGTTACCATGGTGGTTATTTGTGGCTAAACCACCGTATAATAGTTGATCCGATGCTGATCAATTGGATCATGAGGTTGAGTATGCAATAAACTGATCCACAAGAGCTTTACCCTAGAAAATCCATGGATCGCGCTCTAGCACAGAAGATCAAGGACACTTATGGCGATGTCGAGAAGGGCACATGAGGCTAAAAGGTAGCTTCTATCTAGAGTAGTGCAGTGCACCTCACCTATCAGTTGATTGCAGGGAATTTAGTATTAAATAACCGACCTACCCAAGTCACTGGTTTTGTAGTCGACCTCGTAGGGAAGTGCGCGGAAGGCCTTCAGATGAACTGGGTGAAGTACCTGGTGAACCAGTTGGAACTAGACTGTAGAGAAGCACATGATCAAGGATATGATTTTCATTTCAGTTTCCTCTTGATCCTTATAGATTTTATTTCCTGGGAGATGCCAAAAGGTACGACCTTCCTGGACATCGAGCCTTTTGAACCGCTGGCCGCGAAGTTTAGTACATTGTGGTATTCAAGCAATGTGAATAAACAGTCGCAGTCAAATGTTGTTTTTCATACCTACTACAATTAACTGAAGATATCCATATAGTCCGAGCCTATCATGACTCCAAATACTCTACACCAGTTCATACCTTTGATGAAGTTCAACGCAGATCAACATTTTATTTACATCACAGCGCGCATTGATGAACACAAGCAACAACTTCAGTCCTACTACAAGTTGATGGAGGAGAACTTGGAGGAGATCACTAAGGACTGGTTGGAAGACCTCCTTATTCCAACATACCCTGCAGAGATATCTGACATTGACAGCCCAGAAACTGTGCAGGATACACCTGGACCTAGCAGTACAAAGAAGACTAAAGAGGTCCAAGAATTAGACAGTGTTGTTGGATCATGTTGCCATTGATGCCAAAAGTTTGATTGATTGATGTCAAGTGATTGATTTATGTCAAAGGATTGATTGATTAATGATTGATGAACAATGCATATGTATTTTCCTTGGTGAGAATGATAGATTCCAAGTGGAAACCAATCGATGAAGATGGATCATTGATATGATGCATAGATGAAGATGGATCAATGAGTTGTCATTGATACATAATGATGCATAGTTTGTTTGACGAAAAGATGACTCATTATTGTCTTATCATGATTGATAAGGTGCACAAATGGATGAACTCCAAAGTGGTCCCCTTATGGTGAAATATATCATGGGAAGACACTTTGCGGATTGAGTTATCCTAGAAGAATGGTTGGAGGACCCATGCATGTATGTGGAATAATGAGATTAATATCAAGGAAATTTTTGGTGAAACTATCCTATATGGATAGTTCTTGTCATGCCATTTCTGGTGGTATGTGGAATGTCACATAAATCCTCACGGTTTGAGAGTTATGGCCTTATGAAGTTGGAGGACCTCCATATGAAGGCTTGAGGCCCCCAAGGTCAAAGAAGTCAAAGTGACCTAAAAGAATAAATAATTATTTAAATGATATAATAAAAGTGACAAAGTCAAGGTGGATTATTTAAATAATAAAGATAAGTGACAAAATCAAGAAGGAATATTTAAATGATAAATATTGGAGAACTTTCTATTTATGGAAAGTGGTTAACCCTGAAATAAGGAAAATAGGTTAAAGTGACGTAGAAATGGGTTAAATGACCTAGAGGATGAAAGTATAAATAAGATAGCTATCAACTCTAGCAAATATCCTTTTTTGTGGATCAACGAAGAGATTCTTGTGAGAATATCTTTTGGAGTATTGATGGAGAGCCTCTTGTGAGAGCATTTTTGGTGTGGATCTCTTGAGCATGATTGAAGATCTATTCCGAGGAAGAAAGTGAGAGGAGGATATCATGGATGCATCAAATTTTCGGTAATGTCAGAGATCTTGACGAAAAAAGTCTCGGAGCTTCAGAAACCCTAGTTTCTGAGGTATACGCGGGATGTAATGACCCAGGGTGCGTACACACGTTGGTTGTTTGAGGACAGGGTGCATACAGTGGATGGAATGATGAAGAATTGTGTTTGAGTTGGTGCCAAGCTATTGGATGATGAGGCGGGTTCCAAATCTTCATTCTATGGGCTCAAATCTATCACTGAGACACTGGTATGGTTACAGTATTGTCTTGATGGATACTATTGTTTGATGTGATGTGAATGCTTAGGGCATTCTTGGTATGGCTTCTATGATGTGATTCAGTTTGGTTGATTTGGTTGATGGAGTGATTATTACTCTTGTGATTCAGTGGTGACATGATTGCTATGGTATACTAGTTGTTTATACATGTTTGAGATAGCATTCATATTGATTTATTGTGGATCATGAATAAGATATTGGAGAGATTGGAGATGTTATGATTGGTTGGTGGTCAGATTGGACATTCAAAGATATAAGAGAATGATATATTGATTATAGAGAATATGAGTTGATCTTGAAGGAAAAACCCTAACAACTCAGAAGGTATATGCAAGTTGTTTTATACACTGGCCGCGTGCATATATGGGTTGTAGTGAGACAGAGCATGTACACATGCTGGCTGCACTACTGACAGGTCACGTACCCATTGACAGATTGATATCTGTTGAGGATTGTTGCCTCATTTCAGTTGGTGCTGAGGGTGTAAGTTGAGTCTTGCATTATAGAGCTAGTTCTCTTGTAGAGTTGTACTCTATTCAATTGTTGTTGGAAAACCCCTGGATTGTTGTCCATAATAAAAAGAAAAATTGTACATACATCTTGTGTTCTTTGTGTTCATTGTGGTGATGACTTGTTGATGATATATTACTGATATATGTTGTTGATATATGTTCACATCTAACTAGTTATAAATGAAAACAATGGGTATGAGTAAATATTGAATATTAACTAAGGTGTTTTGTGTAAGTGGAAAGTTTTGGTAAAAAGATCCCCACACTCATTCACCCCCCCTCTAAGTGTGGTAGGTGTGTCCAACAAGTGCATCTGTGAAGACTGCTTCCATATCACCAGAGAAAGGAGGTGATGGAGAAGAGTTAGATGACAAAGAAGTCAAACATAAGCAAGGAGATGAGGTTGATCCCCTGAAGAAGAGGAAAGGTTCACCTCTGAAACCTTCCTCCCGAAAAAAATCGAAGGCCACCATGACCAAGATGTAGACTATTCTCACCTCTGATGACTTCGACTTCCTCATAGCAGCCCTACAAGATGCTTCGATGGAAATAGAAGATAAATAAGAAGAAAAGCAATAAGAGATGTATGATCGAATTGAGACTGAACTCCGAGAGTTACAACAGTCCCTACAGTCCATCCACATAGTCTCCACTGTGTCGGGAGATCTAGAATTGGGAGATGAACTAGCCCAACTCCACGACCTAGCCGATACAGTCAAAGTTTGCCTTTGACGAGCACATGAAGAAACAAAGTAATCCACCTAGGCTTTGACATAAGTACAATGAGTACTCGTAGAGCAACGAAGTGTTGCAGAACAAAAAAATATTTCTCTCTAAGTGAAGTTTGATGAAGAAAAAGAACAGTTACAACAAGAAAAGGAACAGTTTCTCATGGAGAAACTCGAATTAAAAGAAGCGGTCAACATATCACTTCACTCTGTGACAGTCTTAGAAATCAAGGCAGAAGACTGAGTTACACAACATGTGAACCAACTTGCAAAATCCATCCAACAGCTACAACAATGCATAGCAGATTTGGAGCTACGCACTGTACCTGAGACCCCATAAGATGTAAGAGACCAACAAGAAGCAACCGCCCAGAGCGCAGTTGAAAGGATAAAGGATCTTACCCTGGAATGTAAGAAAATCACTCATCGCAGTGCCCAGACCTATGAACAACTCACAAAGAACCCATAACTAAAGGCACTGGAGTCACAACTCCAAGAGGTGAAGTATCAAGCCAAAATAATATAGGCACAACTGAAGTCGTTGTCCACTGTGGAAAGAATGAAGTGCTCCCAAGAGAAACGCATTGCACAAAAACAAATCCATACTATCTAGAGAAGATTCATGGAAGTAACTCAGAGGCTCCAACTCGTACAAGACAAGGCCTATCAATTGTTTACAGAGGTAGAAGGCCAAGGAGTAGAGCTAGAGGAGGTTGTCACTACAGCTGAACAACGTCTAGAGGGACCGATCAACGATGCAGTCATCCAAGAGTTCACTGAATAGGAGGTCATAGCACAACAACAAGTTGAAGCAGCTCGAGCCAAGCTCGAGGCGTTTGAAGCAGAACTAGTCAGACCAGAGTGACTTAGGATGAGTCACGGGTGAGTGTTGGGGCCTGTTGGCCCTTGATCAAGTTTTGAGAGATTCTTGGTCATGTTGACCTACTTTGTGACTTTGACAACCTGTTGAAGATAGAGTGCAAGATGAAGCATAGATCGTGGGATCTCGGCCCCTTTTTGGGTCCTTTTTGGGGATTCGGGATTATGTAACGGGTATGCGATGTCGGCCCATGGGTTTAGCCATGTTTAGGCCTATTTTTTAAAGTATAAATAAGTAGCTAGGTGATATAAGTAGAGAGGTTGATAAGCTAAGTGAAAAATGCAAGTATGGTTTGTAGATGCTTTGTGCATATTATGAGAAACTTGTAGAGGTAGGTGCAAGTGGTTATAACAGACTGTGAAAGGCTTTGTGCTAGACCTAGCTCAGGGAGGGAGGATCTGGAGAGATGCGCTCATATCTCCTGTCCTATGCAGAGTAGGGTTTTTGTGGGTTTGTGCATGTAGATGACTGATTGAAGCTAATAAATAAGAAGAGTTGGTGGATGTAGCCCCAAGGTGGGGGTGAACCACGTAAATATTGTGTTATTCTTCTATGTACGATGTTCTGATGTATTTATGTGTTATTTTATAAGTGATTTATATAGAGATATTTGTTGTGTTGTATTATCAAGTTCATTAGAAGAATTTGTTGTGTTGTATTATCCCATTCTATCACAATGTGATTGCCAAAGAGCTAGTGCTCTATCGAATGGAAAATTGTTTATGTCATAATTTGTTACATATAATCTTAAACATGTATCCATATGTTTATCAAGCTTGTTCCTCAGCTTTTAATTCAAGAATGATAGTGCACTAAAAAATCTCTCATCCTCCACCGATCCCAAAATCATGGTTTGACATAAATTTGCTAATTTGAAATATTTGACATGTTTTCTTCTAGGTATTGGATTTCACCTAATTTAGTCCATAATCTTGTTATTGCTCCATGTTATAGAGGTTTCTCCAAACTACAATATTGAGCTAACATTGTTTGAAAAAATATATTGTCTTGTTGGTACAACTTTGATGAATCTAATATACCTTCAATCTCTTCTCCTTGTACATTGCAATTCTTTCCAAATTGGTGCACTAAATTTTTTAATTTTGATAAAATGTCAACTCTTTTAGCCTCTCTATTGTGTTCATGGTTCCAATATTTAGGGTATACCACATACATGGTCTCCAATAATTAATCTCTAGGAAATCATTCCCTTATCTCTTATGCTAGTGATTTTGTAATTTCTATCAAGTTGCACTTCACTGAAATCGCAACATTGTTGAATTGGTCTCTTGACACATGGAACTCTTCAATGATTCATCCCATATTAATAACATAATGAAATGGAACCATATACCCGTGCACTACCATACATATTATTCCTTTTCCATCAAACTTCAAATATTTTTCAATGTTTTCTATTTCAATGATAGTAGTCCAACCTTTAAACGTTGGACCTGTGAAAGACTCTGGCATTGTATACAAATTATCCAATTGAATACATGCTAAATTTATTGTATGTATGCATTTTGAAATATGCATTGTGTGACTCTAAGACATTTTCACAAGGAAATTCATTTCATAAAGCATAGGAATAATTCTAGCCAATGTTAATAATGTCTCTATATTAGTTAATCGAAAGAGAAGATCTTGAGGTTTGTCTACACTGAAGCGATGTTCATACATAACCCATACTAAGCATTAGTACTCACTAAATAGTCCTTGAGCTGGTCCATTCAATGACATCGATATTGTATCAACATATTTTAGTACATTTTTTCCATTCGTAACATCCTCAACAAATTTTTGAAACTCTTTAAATCGCTTGGGACTACGACAAAAGTATGCATGGGTTTCACATACAAGATCTTGAACTTTTGAAACCAGTGTAAACTTGCTTACTATTTTAAATGCAAGATTCATTCTATAAGCCATACAATGAATACTAATCATAAATGGTGAATCTTATAGTTGTAGTTTGACACAAATGCCATTCCATTTCCCTTGCATGATTGTTGCTCCATCTGCTCTGACACATACCAACTTTTTTGTAATCACTAAATGATCCATACTAACAATTTCCTTCAAAGTATTGATGAAAAGTTCATAAATATTTTGAGCTGTATAATTATCCCTCATTTTATGAATCCCAAGTAAATCTGAATGCCTAACATGATCATTAACCATATAAATGCTCCTGCAGATCCATGAAGTACTATCAATAGTTGTAACTTCATCCAAAGACAATGAAAAAAACCTAGCATTTGCAATGTTCTCTTTCAAATCATCTTTTTCTACTTGAGCTAGATATTTTTCCCATTCCCAACCACTTGTTATTGAACAATGAGAAGATGGAAAATTTGACACTTCACGAAAATATATAAATTTCTTGTAATTTGGATAATTTTCCATAGGACGACCTCTAGATAAGATGTGAAATACAATGCTTAATTGCATCGTCTTGGATAAGAAATTTATTTCTATCATCTTTCCAAATAGATATGTCATGGTTCCTCCACTTTCCTCAAGTTTTCTCTTATTGATTAAGTATTTATTATATTCATCTTCATATTTGACATGTCAACATTCCTAAGAATATTTCCATATGATAATAGATTTCTCCTCGCCATATACAATTTCCTTATTTGATCTGGGATCTTTTCATCCAGTAACTTATTAAAGAATTGTATTAAATGAGAATAAACTAAAGTGCACCATAAAGAAGGAAAAACTCAAAAGGAAAGAGTAACAAGCACAAAATGTAAACACAAATAACTTGATAATGGAGTTTGTCCCTGATGGACTATGTCTCCGGGTCCTGCTCTCAAATGGGTAGGCCTTTTTATTAACTCCACAAAAGAATTGGGAAAAATACATAAGTATACCTCATTCTGGAGTTAATCTACCGAATATTTGCTCAGATCAGAAAACAAACATCACCATTGCATTCGTGGTGTCGAATTACCTAAAAATTAATGTCTCAATGCTTTGATCTAAGTCTGGCACTTTAGGGCCCAAGAGACAATCCTGTCTTGATTTTCGTGCCTGGACCCGCAATTAATGATTGGAAAATTTTATCAAAATCCATGCCCTGTCTCGAAATTCATGTCTCTTCCATACATCCATGCCCTTGGTTCTCCTCCCCCGTACACTGGCAGAAGCCCATTTAAATAATAAAATCGAGCGGTTGTGTAATAATGAGACCATTTGGTGCAACGATTGACGGTGGCTATTTTACGTGCTTGGTTAGCAGAGGTTTATGAGGAGGTCCTAGGGTTGAACCCATGGGCCTCCCATTTTATTTTGGTGTATTGTTATACATTTGGAGGGATATTCCACTAAAATGGTGGACCGACTATTTTGGCGGCGGATATGTTGGCGGAATATGCCACCAATCTGGCGGAACTGCCGCCAGATTTGGCGGGCTATATTAATATATATTTTTTTTCACAATTCAGTTGTTGGGTGTCATTGGGAATTTTCCCACTTCCATGTGGCAGTCGATGACTCGGCCATGTGGAAACTAATCATTGTCCCACGACACCTCTTTGTATAGTCACCCTGCCATGTCACTTGTCTGCCACGCCAGCCTACCACATGTTGTATGGATGTCATGTTAGCCTACCATGTATTGTACGAATGCCACGTCAGCCTATCACATATTGTATGGTGCCACGTATCCTATATGGACTTCCACATGGCATGTTTTCATTGGTCCACATGTCGACCTAAAACATCCAAAAATGAGTGACATGTGGCAGCCTCTAGTGTTTCCACATCATCATGTTGATGTCATTCTAATGTCATCATGACATGTGTCACCCTCTGTGCTTGCCACGTATTTTGTATGAACAATGACATCATCTGTAATGGTGCTGAATTCAGAAGTACGGATGTTGACTCATCCCTGTTGACAGGGCTAGGTTGACCAAAACTTTGACCAAGAATATCTTTCAATTCGTAACTCGGTTGTATGAGTTGTTTGCGCCGTTAGAAAGCTTGCGATGCACTATTCATTACCATGCCATTTTCACTGAGTTTTGGGAAATTTAAATTTTTTCCCTTTCTCTATTTGCTGAAGCCATTCTAAGAGTCCTGAGTTGCCTCTATGAATTCTGAGTTGTTCTTAGCCTTATCTGGATCCTTTTTGGATCATGCCTTCACACTGAGAGATTTTTGGACCGCCAAAATCTTTCATCAATCAACATGTAAGTGAGGGAATATTCTCCTCACTTTTTCCTTCTCAATCCTCTTTTCCTTTCTTGGATGTGTGCCCTTTAAGCCTACTCGAAGATAATCAACATCACCCAAAGATGATATATTCCTGTAACTCATCCAAGTACTTAGGTGCAAACTCATCAAATGAAGGTATTGAAACTTCCTCATCCTGATCCATGATCATGGGAGGGTAAAAAAGTTTCATGTTCTCTACATTCACAATTGAGTAAATCTACATATAAGGTGAAATATCCAGACGAAAAGCATTGGTACCACTTTTCTCCAAGATAGTGAAGGGTCCATAATGAATGGGCTTGAGTTTCTTTCCTTCACCCTTCAATATCTCCTTGTTGATGTGAATCCATACTCGGTATCCAACCTGGAATTGATGATCAACCCTGTGCTTGTCATGCCGATATTTATACTATGCTTGAATTTTCTCCAACTGTTCCCTGAATTCCCGGTGTATCTGTTGGATCCTCTGGATGAACTTGTGGGCTTTGTCATCTGTTCATTCTTCATTCACATCAACATCTCTCCCATACATCAAGTCCAAAGGAACCTTGGGTACGTACCCAAACATGTCACAAAAGGTGAACTCTGAGTGGATTAATGTAAAGCTCGGTTGTAAGCATGTTTTACATAGGGTATATGTTCATCCCTTGACTTGGGATGCTTGTTGTAGTATCTTCAAAGAAAAATTACCATTTTTCTATTTACCACCTATGTCTATCCACCGGTATGTGGATGGAAAGAAATTCTCCTCTTCAATTTGTTGTCCATCATTCTCCATAAGCTAGTCCAAAAATCCCCAAGTAATTGAGTATCTCGATCTGAGAGAATGAATGTGGGTAACCCAAAGTGAACCCAAACATAGTGAAAGAAGAGATTAGCAGTCTGCTCAGTAGTGATCTACTTTTTACATGGAATCAAAATACAGATCTTGCTAAACCTATCCACTACAACATACAAATAGTCATGACCCCCTTTGGTCATTGGTAAACCCCCTACAAAATCAATGGAAATGATTTCCCATGGATGGGATGGAACAAGAAGTGGTGAGTATAGCCCCAATTTTCTATTAGTGGGCTTACAAGTAGAACACATCACACACCCCTTTAGATATTTAGTTACAATTGCTTTCAGTTGACGCCAATAACAAAATCTATGCAAATGAGTCGTAGTTTTTCCTACCCCAAAATGCCCAGACACAAGATAAGTGTGAGCTTCTCGTATTGCATGGACTCCTTCACTTGTAGGAATACATAGCTTTCCTAGATGGTAGAGTAGTTTTCCCTGCTAACAATAGTTCTCTACCTTTGCACCATGGGTTAGCTTCTCATATAATTCTTTAAAATCTTCATCGATGGCATATTGTTCTACATAGATATCATGAGATAAAGAAGTATTCTTCAAAATAATAGAAGCAACAATAGGAGGTCTAGAAAGCATATCGGCTACCTTGTTACTTGTACCCTTATTTTACTTAATTACCAAATGAATTGTTGTAGAAAACCCATCCATCTGTAGTGTCAATATTGTTGCAGTTTGGTATATTCTTGGAGATACTATAAGGGCTAGTGATCTGTATGTATGATTGTTTCCTTCCCTAGCAAGTAGTGCTTCCTTTTCTTTACGCTTTGATCTAATGCATACAACTCTTTATCATATGTAGGATAGTTAAAAACAACTTGGTTAAAAATTTCAGAGTGGTAATGGATAGGCTTACGATATTGCATCAATACTGCACCCATGGCATATCTGTTGGCATCTGTCTCAATCTCAAAAGGTTGTTGAAGATTCGATAGTGATAATACTGGTGGGATATTGATCTTCTCCTTCAAAGGGTCGAAATATTTTTGTTGCTTTCCTTCCCACTGAAAAAGTGTTCTTCACACTGGTTAAGGCATGCAAAGGAGTTTCTATAAAGAATAAGTTGGGAATGAACCTCATCCAATACTAGACTGTACCTAAGAATCTTCGGACCTCGGTTAAATTTTTTGGCTCAGGCCAATTTACAATTACCTCAATTTTGGAAGGATCAATTTTCAATTGTCCTCCTCCTACAATATGACCTAAGTATACAAGTGCAGTCTTTCCAAATTCACATTTAGACATTTTTACATACAACGTTTCCCTTTGCAAAGTATCCAATACTTGCTTTACATTCCTCACATGTTCATCCCAAGTCCTGCTAAAAATAATAATGTTGTCTAAATACAAAATCGCAAAGTCATCTAGGAAAGGCATGAATACCTCATTCATCACACACATGAAAGTTGTCGGAGCATTACAAAGACCAAATGACATAACTAACCACTCAAACAATCCCTGTTTGGTTTTAAAGGCAATCTTCCATGCATCATGTTCTGTGACCCTGATTTGATGATATCCACTGTGCAAATCCAACTTAGTGAAATAAACAACATTCTTCAATTGATCAAGTAAATCATCTATATGAGGAAGAGGGTATCGATTTTTCAACATGATTTTATTTAAGGCCTAGTAATTGAAAAACATTCGCCATGTGCCATCTTTCTTTGGCACCATCACTATTGGAGAACCACAAGGAGATGAACTGGGCTTGATGACCCCTTGATCCAATAAGCCCTGTACCTTCTTCTTGATCTCTGTCATCTCCACAACTAACATCCTATGCGTGCCCACATTAGGAAGAGGATAATACTACTGAAGATGTATCTCATGTTGGATTTCCCTCTTAGGAGGTAATCCATTTGGTTCCTGAAAGATATCATCATACTTAGAAACAATATCAATTAATTCCTTTTTATGAGATGGATCACACCCTTGGAAAGCATCGGATTCCCCAACATCTTTCTCTTTGAAAACCATGAGTACATATCTCTTATTAGTGTTTATGAGTCTTTTCATTTTCCCTACACTAACAAGTGTTGTATTTACCCTCATGCTGTGTGCTCTAACAATATATTCCGCTCCCCCTTTATTAAGGTGGTATTTTTTCTCATGACGAAAGAAGTTTGCTTTTCTATAATAAAGATAAGGACTTCCCAACACTATGCCACATATATCAAGTGGTACAACACCCAAATCCACTTCATCAATCAACTTTGAAGCAATAGAAAATATGATCCTACATTGTTTGGTTACATTAAGTTTTTATTTATCACATACCCAACCAAGAGGATAAGGCTTTGGATGTGGTTTTGTTTCAAGACCCATTTTCTTGACAAGTGCTTCAGATATTAAGTTTACTTGGGAACCCAGATCAAATAATGTATCTATATTAGTATGTTTAGATACAACTCTTATATGAAATAACTCATTCCTCTTTCATTCATCAACATGAGATTCATCATTGGAACTTGAACTAGAATGAAGAGAATATTTACCTTGTACTCCAACCGTTGTGATATTTCCTTCATCTCCTGAATTGGAACCAAGATCTTGCTATATTGTAGCAATGGTTTTTATCTTCCCATTTCCACCGAATTGTTTCGGTTTATTTTCTGGATGTAGTTTACAACAATGTTCTTCATCGTGACCACTCTTCTTGCAATGAGTGCAATATGGTTTTCCTCCTTCTCTTCTCATTGTGGCAGTCTTCTTTTCCTTACTTTTAAACTTCTTGAAAGGTTTATGTGAGATATTGGAAGGTTTCTTCATGGGATCTTCTTGAACATTCTTTCCCCTATTCTCAAGGAGAGTGGCTTGCACACAAACTTTGTCAAGACTAGTGGGGTTAAACAAGAGAAAAGTATGGCGAATATAACTGTGAAGTGCGCCAATATAATTCATTAAAGTTTCATAAGAATCCAAAGGAATGTTCAATGCAAGAGATTTCTTCCTAAATTCTTCTGTGAAACTTTGTACAGTTTGACCTTTACTTTTCCTTAAAGTTTTCCATTCCATAATTGCTTTATGTAAATACCCTAATAGATAGAACTGCTTCCTTATCTTTGATTTAAATTTTGACCATGAGGAAAGAATATTACCACACTTACTTTTGTCTTGAAGCTTGCTCTCCCACCATATGAGAGTGGTGCCTTCCAACTGAAGAGAAGCTAGTTTCACTTTAACTTTCTCTTCATCAATATGTTGAACATGACAATATACTTCAACCTGTCAGATCCAATTATCTAGATTTTCAGGATTAGCATCTCCATTAAACATAGGTAAAGAAAATTTTACATCAAGATTTAATAATGGTTTCTTAAAAGAGGCTTTATGGCTAGAATGATGAGAATGATGAGAATTCTCAGAGGAATAAGAACTAGAACTTGAAGGTGAAGATGGAGGGTCATGAGGATCTCTACCAACCCTTTGGTTTACCGAAGCATTATCATCTTCACATGCTTCCTTTTTCTTCTCTTTCTTCATCATACTCTTATTGTAATCCCCATACATTCGTTCGACCATTTCTGACATGTGATAAAAGACCATGTGAAATTTTTTCTCCTGTTCATCACGCTTGTCCTCTTCTGCCATTTTATTCCTTCGGGATGCACGACCAAATTCAGGATTGAAAGTATTAAGATTTCCTTCACCCTAATTATGCTTGGCCCTAGTAAGAATTCATACTCAACAATTCAAGTCAAAGACGACTGCTCTGATACCAACATGATCCAAGATCTTTTCATCCAGTGACTTATTAAAGAATTGTATTAAATGAGAATAAACTAAAGTGCACCATAAAGAAGGAAAAAATCAAAAGGAAAGAGTCATAATAATCAAATGTAAACACAAAGAACTTGATAACATAGTTTGTCCCTAATGGACTATATCTCTAGGTCTTGCTCTCAAATGGGTAGGCCTTTTTATTAACTCCACAAAAGAATTGGGCAAAATACATAAGTATACCTCATTCTAGAGTTAAGCTACAAAATCTTTGCCTAGATCAGAAAAAAAACATCACCACTATGTTTGTGGCATCGAATTACCTAAAAATGACTATCTTCACACCTCCATCTGAGTCTGGCACTTTTGGGCCCAAGAGAGAATCCTATCTCAGTTTCCGTGCCTACACCTGCAATTAATGACTGGAAAAAATTCTCGAAATTCATGTCTTGTCTCAAAATTTGTGTCTCTTCCGTATGAACACGTGCTTGGTTCTCCTCCCCCATACATTGGCAGGATCCCCTTTAAATAATAAAATTGGACGGTTGTGTAATAATGAGACCATTTGACGCAATGATTGGCAGTGGTTATTTTAAGTGCTTAGTTGGTGGAGATTTAGGCGGAGGTCCTAGGGTCAAACCCACATGCCTGCCCTTTTCTTTTGGTGTATTGTTATAAAGTTGGTAGAATATTCCACTAAAATGGCGGACTGACTAGTTTGGCAGCAAATATGTTGGCGGAATATGCCACCAATCTGGTGGAACCGTCGCCAGATTTGGCAGGCTATATTAATATATATTTTTTTAACAATTCGGTTGTTGGGATTCATTGGGAATTTTCCCACTGCCACGTGATAGCCAAACATTTTCCCGCGTTACCTCTTTGTACAACCACCCTGCT
Organism: Picea engelmannii; assembly: GCA_009831015.1. NCBI lineage: Eukaryota > Viridiplantae > Streptophyta > Pinopsida > Pinales > Pinaceae > Picea > Picea engelmannii. The sequence continues at coordinate 1,190,965 of ML776801.1, forward strand.
ATGTCACCTGTCTTCCACATCGGCCTGCCACGTGTTGTATGGATGCAACGTCAGCCAGCCACGTATTATACATATGTCACATCAACCTGCCAGATATTATATGGATGCCATGTGTCCTATACTAAATACCATGTGGCATGTTTTCATTGGTCCACATGTCAGCCTAAAAGTCCAAAAACGAGTGACACGTGCTAGCCTTTGGTGCTTCCACGCCATCATGATGACGTCATGTTGATACGTGTCGCACTCTGCGCTTGCCACATATGTTGTACAGATGATGAAATCATTTGTACTGGTGATGATGTCAGCAGTATGGATGTTGAGTCATCCTTGCTGACAGGGCTAGGTTGACCAAAACTTTGACCACGAATATCTTTCAATCCATTACTCCGTCTGATGAGCCGTTTGCACCATTAGAAATCTTGCTATGCACTCTTCACGATCATGCCATTTTCACTAAGTTTTGGGAATTTTGAATTTTTTCCCTTTCTCTATTTGTTGAAGCCATTTTGAACATCCTGAGTTGCCTCTGTGAATTATGAGTTGTTCTTATCCTTCTTTGGATCCTTTTTGGATCATTATCATACACCTTTCCTGCATGCTTCTCTATTGTATCTAAGTTCATCTGCAATTTTATCGTCTTTCCAAGTTTCCAACTACATATAATACATCTAACTTCTCGTGAATCCTCTTTCTCATTTTTTGGAGCTATTGGTTAAATAAATGGAAATTTTGAGAACCGTTCTGATTGGAATTGTCTCCCTATGTCCCATTGGACTTTTTTCCCTTTCTGTGATTGTGAATGGTTTGTGTTTCCTTCCAAGGAAAAACCTTCAACATTGTTAATGTCAATTTTAGGTGAAATTTCTTTCATCTCAATTTGATCACTAGAGAAACCTATTTCATCATCTATTATATGGATATTAGATGCATTCTCAGAAGAGTTGACATCTCTTTCATTGATGGGTTGCTCAAAAGAGCTTGAATCATGAAGAGAATATGGGTTCTTGGATTGAGGATTTTGAAAGTATGAAAATGGATCCCTCTATTTTGATGTTTTCTTCCATGATCTTTGTTTGACATCTCATTGGAATTTTCACAATTAAAATTTCAAATCGATCTAGAAACCAAAAGTGAAACCTGCATGAGAAAACTAATATAAAATTAGTCATCCATTTGGAAATTCGACACACATGCAAGAGACATATCAATTTTAAGAACTCAATTCTTCTCAACAAAACCAATAGTACTTATCTAAAAAGAAATCACTTCAGTGTACAACAAGTCATTTTCAGCTTGCATATTATTACTGGCTCAAAATAATCCCACATCAATAAAAAACCATTTTTAAAAACTATTTTTCCTATGATAGGTTGGTTTTAGGTTGATAATATATTTTGTCTATAAGTGTGTTCCATGACTCATGTGAAAATGTATGGCTATATTTAGTCTTATATACAAAGATAGATTGGAAGGTCCTTGTTTTCAGACATTTTTCATGTGGATATTACCACATGTTTTTTCTTGGGTTTATCCTAGATCCTTGATGTATCATAGAGTACAATGGTCCATTATTTTCTGTTGGGACCTTTTTATGATATGAGTGATGAGGTGTTGCTATTTGTGCCATGTTTTCCTACTATCCCATGTCAAACAGTGATGATTATTTGTACATTCATCTACAAATAATAGCTATAGAGTATAGTCACCTACAAACACATATTACTGATAATATGAAAAACAAACTTCAATATTTGAAAACAGTAAACTAGACATGTACAAGAATCATCCTCAAACCCTAAGCCTGCTGCCTAATCAAATGGATACAAGTTCCTAAGTTAATGCATCCCAATTGGAGAATGGTTGTGGCATGTATGCATGTACACTCCTCCTTAAACTCTGCACCCTCACTCAACTCCTCATGCATGCACACTAGCTACCTAGGGATTGGAGCCCTTCTCTAAGAATAGATCATGCATTGAACTAAAAGCTGGAATGATAGAAAACTTAAGTAAATTGGCAATTACTAAATCTGGAACAACAATGAACTGAGGTGAAAAAACATATGCCCATTTTTTTGCTTGCTAAATTTTGAATTTTTAATAAGCCTCACTTTCGGCCATTCAAGCATGGGATTTATGGTGGAAAACCTATAACTAGAACAAGGAAAGATATTAGGAGAAGGAGCATACTTCCATTCATTGGAACTGGGAATCTAGTAAAGATGTATGCAGGTTGAAATAAAAGATAGTGAAGGGGAAAAGCCCATTTTTCTGCTTACTCAATTTTGAATTTTCAATAAGCCTCACTTTCGGCCTTTCAAGCATGGGATTTATGGTGAAAAACCTATATTATAAATGGAAAATGTGGGATAAGTTCCTTGCATGCAGATCCTAGCTACAAAAATTCAGGGAGATTCTCTGCACTGTAGCAGTGACACTTTCTATCTCCATTTGATTTCATGAGTATGTGAGTATTTGAAGTTTACAACTTGAATTGGCATTTGAGAGTAGATTTAGTAAGGTTGGTTTGGGACCTGGGTTATTATGTTTTTGGTTATAATTAGGTTGAAATAGTAATATATGGTGGGTTAGGAAAAACCTGGAGTGGAAAATTTTGGTTAATTGATTTTCATGGTGAAAATGGCCATATTCATAACTATCTTTCATTATTTTTCTGTTATTAGCATACTAAGTAGTACAATATGTGAACAATGTCCATATGGATAACTATCTTTCATTTTTACGAGTTATTAGCATAGTAAGCAGTACAATATGATATAGGATATGGAAACGGGTTGAGGAAATGTTTGTATGAAATTATAATACCAACAAATTAGTATACTGTATGAGGATGCAGATGAAGTGTTTGTAGAAATGTATGCATTGGATTTTTCATTCTTGCTCACTATTCAACACAAATTCACTCTAGGCATGTCAGAAAGTTGGCTTAGGTTGATGGAGAGTTAGTATGGATTGTTGGTTTTCATTGATGTGAACCATTGGAGAGTGATATTGTAGATTGATGTCAACCCTTAGTGATTGATGTTAACCCTTGGAGAAAGTTCGGTAGCGAATTTCGGTAGCACAAAGGTTTGGGTAATGAACCCAAGGTTGTTGTTGATACTGAGAGGGGGGTGAATCAGTATCTAGTACAATTTAAAACATTTTTCAACTTATACTTAATCCATTCAATTATATCCAATGAGCAATGAACAATAGTATAAGAGTTACACCAATACACCACAATACACCATGCACAATATATGAGAAATAATCAATAGTTTTTGTTCAAGGGAAGTAA
>ML776801.1:1198285-1244739 GCA_009831015.1 Picea engelmannii
ACCATATGAATCGTTCTAGAAAAAAAGTTATAGCAAAAATGGTAAGATGACCTGAAAATAACATACCTTAGAACACATCACCAAAAGACTTCATCCTCCCTTGAAATCCGACCTTCTTTTACTTCTTCTTCCCTCTGAAATTCAAATTATATCAAATGAATGTATAATGATATTTATTTATACCATTTTTTTCACTTCCTTTTAACATTAGGGCCAACCTGACACTTTCTTATTTTGTAATTATTTTTAGGGCCTACTTGTACTTCCTTTTTCAATTCACTTTGTCATCTTCAAAAATTCATTTCTCCTCAACCATGAGGATCCATGTGACGTGCCACATACCACCGGAAATAGAATGATGCATACTATCCATTCATGGGTGTTTTATATGCATGTGCATTTTCCTTCATGTCCAAATACCTTTATCAATCTTGTGGTCCAAAACCCATGACTAGGGTTGACATCAATGACAACAATCAATCTTCCAACAGTGGTTTCATGTATAATGGTATGAGTTTTAATATATTTTAAGGTAAGACTATTCTATATGGATATTATAGGTCATTCCATTTTCAGTGGTATGTGGAACGTCACATAAATTCTCACGGTTAGAGAGTTATAGCCATGAGAATTTGGAGAACCCAGGTTTGGGTAATGGACCCAAGTTTGTTTGATGGATAATGGTATGAGTTTTGATATATTTGTAGGTAAGAATATTCTATATGGATAGTACATGTCATTCCATTTCTAGCGGTATGTGGAACATCACATAACTCCTCATGGTTAGAGAGTTATGGCCATGTGAAGTTGGAGAAATCTCATGAGTCATCTAGAAGCCCCAAAATGTCAAAGTAGTCAAAGTGGTTTAAGAGATTTTAAAAGGTAAATAATAAAGTAAAGTGATGAGTCTACTATAATTCAAAGTGAATACAAAATAAATTGTTTAAATAATAAAGTTAATGGAAAAATTAGAAGTGGGTTAACCCTAAAATAAGGAAAGTGGGTTAAGATGGTTAAAAGGTAACCCCTTGAGGAAGCTACATGAAAGTATAAATAAGAGGCAAGACTCTCTCATTTTAATTTCACTTGAGCATATTGAATATCTATAGGTGACTGAGGTAACCAAAGGATATCTAAGCCAAATTTAAGAGGTAAGGTGAAGTAAAGAAGGCCAAAATTCAAGGGAGGATAAATTCTTTTGATGATGCTTTCTAAGCTATGTTATTTACAGGTCATCTCACCATTTTCACAATAATTTTTTTTTCTAGAATGATTCAGACCATGAAATTGGGAGGAAATTGAGAAAAAATATCCAAGTAGCTATGATACAAATTTCATCTTGTGTCTTGTATTATTTTTGGCGTTACACGTCGTGGAAAATAGGGTTTGTCGATAGTCCTGAAACTAGTCTAAAATAGGTGTTTCGGGTAAAAACATCATAACTTCTTCATAACAGATCCAAATTTAGTAAGACCAAATGTATCGGTTAGCGTACATTATGTAGTATTCTTTGTACAATTTTCAGATCCATACAACAAATATTCCATGCGGGGCACACTCTACAAGTTCTTTCTCTAGAATAAGCCAAAATTCAACAAGGTATGCCATTTTTTCTATAACTCATTTTTTGAAAGGTTCCAAGTAGTGAAGTCTGTAGGAATTGCACAAAAAACACTGAAGAACATTATGTATGATTTTCAGATCTTTATTCATTACAGGTACATAGTTATGATTATTTCAAGTTAGGGTTGTTGATTAATCCAAAACTATTCATGTGAGACTAAAGTAAAGTTTGATGAAAATGCTAGTCTCTTATTGTTAAAGTTAAGGAAGGTTCACAGGTATGTGATCATATACACCGGGTCTATTATAGCGTTACAAATCAGATTTGGATGATGAAATTGATGAGGGTTTTGGTTGAGGTACATGTTGGGTACATGGTTGAGACAAGTAGTTGATGAGTTGGCACATACATGAGGTGTATAGTTGATGATGTTGGTACATATTGATGAGTAGTTGATACATGAATGGTACATACTTGGTACATGGTTGGAGGCACTTGTTAGTATTATTGTTGACCATGGTTTATGGATGATGTAGCACACTTGTATCGGTATATTATTAGAATCACATATTGATCTTGGTGATGATTATGAGTTGTTGTGTTATGGTTGATGCACATATTTGAGAGTTGTCTTGGTGATTTATCTTGATGAGTAGATCTGATTTGGCTGATAAGATTGATGAGACAGGTTGTTGTGATAGGTTGTTTGGATAGGTTGTTGTGACAGGGTATTCGTACAGGTTTGGTGCATGGTTGATGCACTCGTTGATGGTACAGGTTGTGGTACAGGTTGGTGCATGGTTGATGCACTTGTTTATGGTACAGGTTGATTACATTTTGTTTGGTACAGTTTGGTGCATGGTTGATGCACTTGTTTATGGTACAGGTTGATTACAGGTTGAGGTACAGGTTGATGCATGGTTCAGGTTATTGATACAAGTTGTTTGGTGCAAGTTGATTGGTACAGGTTTGCAACAATATATATCAGAGTGATAGTGTGACACTGGTTCCATCATTCGACTTATACGTCAGGGTGGTTGGACGGGGAAAGGACATGTGGTTGTAGCCACCTTCTAGTTGTAACTGGAGAACATAGGGGGTCGTAGCCTCCTTCTGGTTGTAGTCAAAGAATTGGGGAGTTGGAGCTTCCCTCATGTTGTAGCCTAAGAAATTAGGGGGTTGGAGCCTCCTTCCAGTTGCATATGGAAAACAAAGGAAGTTGGTGCTTCCAGTGAATGTAATTCTTAAAGACATATAAGAAAAAACATTTTGTGGTTTTCTCCCGCTTTGGGTTTCCACGTAAAAACACTTGTTTACTGTGTATGTGTATGACTGCTCATTTGTTCATTGTTTATTTACTCTGCAACTATTGGATGATAATAATACATTGATATAACACTTTCATATTGTGGTTAAAAATGATAGAATTTCTCTATTACTTATTCAACCCCCCTCTCAGTAATCCAACAATTGGTATCAGAGTCGGTTCCTTCAAGAATCCGTTTAACCACTCAAAGGTAGATCATGGAGAGAAACAACATGTATAAACATGGAATACCGCAATTTGATGGACATAAGTATGCAATCTTGAGCAGAAGGATGAAAACATATATACATGCACAGGGATTTTAAATTTGACAATCTGTAGTAGATGGATACAAAGAACCAACAGTTCCTCCAACAAGTGAAAGAGCAATAAAACTTGATCAAAATAATTCCAAAGCCACAAATGCACTTCTGAATGGTCTTGGTGAATCAATATACACCAAAGTTATGCATTGTAAATCCACTAAAGAGATTTGGGACAAACTTCAAAATATTTATGAAGGAGATTCAAAAGTCAAAGCAACAAAGCTTCAAAATTACAGAGGTCAGTTCGAACAACTAAAGATGAAGGAATATGAGAATATTACAGCTTACTTCTTATGATTCAATAAAATCGTAAATGAAATCATAGGATTGGGAGAATAAATTAAAGAATCTGTAATTGTTCAAAAGGTACTAAGATCTTTTCCTATGAGATTTGATCCTAAGATTTCAACACTAGAAGAAAGAGCAAATCTAGACTCAATAAGCATGGACAAACTACATGGAATATTCACAGCATATGAAATGAGAACTGAACATGAAAATACATATATAAAGAAGCAAATTTCAAATCATACAAAATGTCAAAGAAAAAGGGAAAGAAAAAAGAAAAATAATATAGAAGCAACATTGACATCTCGGATGATAATGAAGAAATGACCAACTTTGTCAAGAGATTGAACAAGGGAACTAACGATAGATATAAAGGTGAGATTCCATTGATTTGTTTTAATTGTGATGGTATTGTTAATTTTTATAAAAAATGTCCTCATAAGAGAAATAAGGGGAATGATGCAGATTACTCAATTAGGAAATAGACATATAATGGAAAAAGAACCAGAAAGAAGGTTTTCAAGAAAAACTTATGCACCAAAGAAGACATCTCCTCATAAAATGAAGATGAAGTTAGTGACAGTGAGACAAAAATATTTCTATTCATTGCAGTAGAAGAATCTGATAAATATGACACCGAAGAATAATAGGAAGAGGCAGAAGTTGATTACCGAGAAGAATTATTGACTTCCATAGTAGTTATAAGAAGAGAAAAGAGGAAAAACAAGAAGCTACAAGAAGAACTAGAAAATAAGGAAGACACTCAAGAAATAGAGCGGATCATCACAAAATTGAAGGTACAAATAGAAGGATATAAAATAATTGAAGAATCACTAAAAGAAAAGTTGGAAGAAAGAGACAAGATCATTGGAAATTTGGAAGCAGAGATTGTCACATTGAGAAAGGATCTTCAAAATAAAAATATGCAGAACAACTCAAAAGTTTAGGATGACATTATCAGTAGTCAAATGCCTAATCATGACAAGTATGGACTTGGATACAGTTAAACAGAAAAGTAATCAAGCTCCAAAGAAATAGAACAAGAAACATATCAAAAAAGTTATGCAGAAACTATCAAAGGGGATAGGAATACCTACAAGGAAGATTACAGGGACACTCCTCCACCGAGAAGATTCATATTTCAGAATCGATGACCAACATAAACAAATAGGCCTCAGGAAGAAGAAGGATTCATAAGAGTAACTCTTTTCAGAAGATCTTCAACTCCTAGGTATCAAACTATCTTTTTTGGTTTATGTTATCCATGCAATAATTTTGGACATAAATATGTAAGTTGCAGAGCTAATAGAAGGAACATAAAGAACTTTGAAAGTCATACACAAAATGGTTATCCAATAAGGCCTAGTGAAACACAGAGAAGAAGCTACAATAGGTTTGAATCATTGAGCATTGAAGTGGCATGCTACAAGTGCAATAACTTTGGACACATGGCCAAATATCGTAGAATGACAGTCCCTCCTAGAGAACTACAACATAAAAACAACAGTCACAGACAAGAGACTCAAAAGAGAACATGGATAAGAAAGCAGAATCAATATAGAAATGAAGAATTCACACTCACTCTAAAATCTAAGAAGAAGAAGCATGGTTGGTGGGTTGAAAGTGGTTGTTTAAAACACGAAAAACAGGTGAACAAAGACTAGGTCTGAGAGATCGCAATATTGGCAATAAAACGAGATGAAAAAAATTCTACAAAGAAAAAGAAAGATGTCAAATACATAAAGGTTTGGAAAATAACTGAAAGAAAGGAAGGACATGTAAATAAAGAACAGGTTCAAGATATTGTACTTTCAGGCATTATAGTGAAAGATGAATCCACGGATAGAAAGAAAGAAGTCAGAGCTCATAGAGATAATGAATCTACTAATGAAGATGATGATGAATCTACCAATGAAGATGATGATGAATACACATCAGAGGAAGAATTGTTCTGAGCCATCCAGCTTAGAGACTCCTAGGTAATATGAATATTAGACAGGGGGAGTCTATGTGATAGTTGTGACAGACCAAAGAACCATCCTTCGATCAACTTGCAAAGTTTGAGAAGACAGATTCAGAGAAATAAGTTAGCAAAAGTACAATTTGATAGATTAATCAAGACTTCATGATAATATAGTGATAAATGGGTCAGCATTATGGACAGTTGCACAAGCAGAGTCTTGGATAGTATGGACAAAGATGGATTCGTAAGAACACTTAGCAGGTTTTGACAGATAAATGATAGTGGACGAGAGCATGGATTCATAGATTGGTTAAGAGAGTGGTTCATAGACAAAGGAACATTATCATAATGGATGATAATTACACAGGAAATGGCTCGAACAATGCTAATGGATTTCAAATTGGAAAATATTTTTTGGATAGATGCAGTGCATATAACAATTCAGATTCAAAATAGAGTAATGCTTAGAAACAAAAATGAAAAAACTCCCTACGAACTATGGAAAGGAAGCGCATACAACAACCTCTACATCAAGGTAACTCAAGGTAGTATTTTATTAATTGAAATTTATGTTGATGATATTTTTTTTGGAAGTACTAGTGACAAGTTAAGCCAAAAATTTGTAAAGGATATGCATAACGAATTTGAAATGTCATTACTTGGAGACCTATCCTTCTTTCTAGGTCTTCAGATATGTCAAATAAACCAAGGAATTTTTATTTCTCAAAATAAGTATATCAGAGGAACGCTAAAGAGGTTCAGAATGGAAGATTGCAAACTAGTTACCACTCCTATGCAAATCTGTTGCAAGTTGAGCAAAGATGATGATTCAAAGTCTACAGAACAAAGGAAATATAGGTCAATGATTGGTAGCTTACTACATGTGACAACATCTAGATCAGATGTAATGGAGGCAGTTGGAAAAGTGGCACGATTTCAAGCAACACCAAAGGAGTCACATGTATTAGCAGTGAAAAGGATTTTCAGATATCTCAAAGGAACAAAAGATTTTGGATTATAGTATCCAAAAGGAAAGGATCTATCACTTATTTCCTACACAAATGCAGATTGGACAGGGTGCATTGATTATTGATGAAGCACAAGTGGAGAAATGCTCTACTTGGGTGAGTGTTTAGTATCATGGTTAAGAAATAAAAAATCATCAGTATCCTTATCTATATCCGAGGCATAGTATATTGCAGCAACATCATGTTGTACACATGTTCTATGGATGAAACAAAATCTGATAGATATACAGGTTGAGTATGATGATCCCATTCCAATCTATTGTGATAATACAAGCACCATTAGTATCTCAAAGAACCTGGTGATGCCCTAAAAAATGAAGCACATTCCAATCAAGTATCACTTTCTATGGGAATAGTTTGTAGAGAAGAACATCATAGTTGAATATGTGGGCACAAAAGAATAACTGGCAGACATATTTACAAAACTGCTTCCACGGGAAGCCTTTGAGTATCTTCGCCAAAGACTCGGAGTAATTTCTACTCCAAAATGAATGATTTTGAATGCTTATCTTATATGTCTTAGATTCACATGAGGAACCACCATAAAAAGGACAGTTCAGGTTGGGAGATCAGTTTTAGGAAGAGTTCAGTTAGGGGGATTTTTGGCCCTTGACCAATTTTTCTAGAACCTTGGTCACATTAGACCAATTTTGGGACTTCGACAGGTTGGTCAAAGGCAGAGCACAAGGCGAATCATATATCACGGGATCTCAACCCCTTCTTAGGGAAATTTTGGGTTTAGGGTTTATGTAATGGGTATGGGATGTCGGCCCATTCCTTGGCCCCTTTTGTAATGTATAAATATAAAGTTAGGCGATGTAAGAAAGACATTAGATCTAGGAGAGATGTAGTGCTAAGTGTTGTATTGTGCTAAGTGCAAGTGATATAAGTAGTTGGATCTATGTGATTGAGTTATCTTTGTGCATACTGTGTGCATGAGAACTTGCAGAGCTAAGTGCAAGTGACTGTAAAGAGGCTTTGTGTTGTAACCTAGCTCGGGGAAGGAGGGTCTGGAGAGGTGCGCACAGATCTCCTGTCCTATGCGGAGTGGGTTCTTATGGCTCTGTGCTTGTAGAAGATTGACATAAGACAATAAAGAAGAGAAGAGTTGGTGGATGTAGCCCCACACTAGGGTGAACCATGTATATCCTGTGAGGTGGTTTCTTTGTGCAATATAGTTTTTATGTTATTAATGTGATTTATTCTTAGTGCATTGATATATGTTAGATGCACCTGATATAATAATATCTTAGCACTTAGTAATGGTAATGAATGCTAGATCTGATCTATTTAGATATGCTAAGTGCTTGTATGTATTATATCTTGTGAATATGGCGTTCCTCTGTAATTAGGGTTTTCTCCTGCGATGTGACTAAGGGTTAAATATTGATGAATGTTAACTGCTAAGTGCTCTGTTAAGTATTATAATCACAGATCTGTGTCCCATCTAGGTTGTAGACACTTGAGTCCTACAACCATCCCTACCTCTACCTCGGGTGAGACTTCATCTTCTTCGTAGGTGTTGCTAAAAGGGTCGATAGTTAGGTTTTTGTTGGTATGTTGTTGAAGCATTGAACCTCGGGTCTGCCCCTGTGCCAACAAATGGTTTCGTTGCCGGGACCTGAAACTGTGATTGCTGGGAATTGAAGAAAAGAAATCTATGTGCGTAGATCTATTGCTTTAGTGCATAGTGTTCTACTTGACTGCGAAGCTCTGTGCTAAGAAAGGAATCAGATATGAAGAAAAGAGGTAAGATCTTAAAGATTTGTGCTTTGAGAAAGGTAAGATAAGTAAAAAATTTTGTTTCGAAAGAATGGATCTAGGTATGTCTAATAGATTTTGTCCTAGTCTGAAAACTAGGGCACAACTAGAAGAAAGAAGATTGTATATGAGTAGATCTGATAAGAATAGTGAAAGATATGTTATTCCTATGCATAGAAAGAATGTTTGGACTAACAAATGGATGTAGGATCCTAGAAAGAATTTTTTGTAGGTTAGTTACTGTGATCCCAGTGCACAGTACAAGAAAGGTTGGGGGTCATTTAAAAGAAAGAGATGATTAACTCTTTTCTATAGTTGTAGAAGACCGAGAAATCTTGCTAAGGAATACCCTGGTAGAGGTCCTAGTTGTCTTTGTTGTAAATATATGGACCATGAAGTTTTTTATTGCCTTAGAATGATTTCTAAAGTTGAAAAGATGAACATGAGATAAGAAAACTATGAGACATGCCAAGAAACTAAGGATATGATAGAACCCCAGAAAGAATCAGAGACTGTATTACTATAGATAAAAGAAATTCTAAATGATCACAAAGATATCAACTTATCATAGATCTTAAAAGATAAAGAGTGCATAGAAACAAGAATAGGAGACTTCGACATAGACTGTGTATTGGATGTAGAAACACAAGTGAATATCATGACAGAAAGAACTTGGGAAATTTTGGGAAAACCTGCTATGGTTCCTTCATTGGGAGGACTAGGATTGTTTAAACGAAAGATGATAAACCTATGTGGAAGACTTACCCAAATATATATGACTGCTCATGGAACTTTGACAGAGGAAGAATTTGAGGTCGTTAAGTTTGTTGAGAACAATGCCCCATTTGCTATTTTGCTAGGAAAAACCTGGATTGAGAAAGATCAGATACAAAGGAAACAAGAAGAGGAGGATCTAGAACATAAAAAGAAATAACTAAGGGATTTCATGGCTAGGAGAATAACACACTTACTGGAAGAAAAAGAGTACTAGTCGAAGCTAGTGAGGACCAGAGATCTGAATGTCAAAGTTGAAATAACATAGGAAGACTTGAAACACCTATCTGTACAAGGGAGTAGAGGACCTACCCCAAAAAGAGAAGAAGTATTACCCTCGAACCCTATGAAATACCCTCCATAGTGCGAAGTTACTATGCCAAGAGGAGATAAGAAAAATAATGGAAAGAGGAAACTAGTGACTCAGATTATAGAAAAGAAAGCCAGAAAGCTCAACAAGAAGAAAGCAAAGTTAGAGAAATTACATGAAGTTCTAGGGAGGACTTCGCAGAAGGAAGGTTTTCAGAACTGGAACTTCGTCGGGATATCAGAACAACGAAGATTGGCACTTCACCATGGAAAAGAAATATGATCATTGGAGGCGTCCCAACTATTAGAATGACGTTCCAGAATGGCTAGAACCACAGTTATGGACAAAACGATAGCCATTAGACCATTGGGACTGCACTATAATGGATGGAATTGCATTGATTGAGGCGTTCCTACCCATTGGAGGTGTCTGTTACAACGTTGTCTATTTATCCTATCAAGCATTGCACCAAGAACACTTTTGCCAATTGTGATTATTCGAGCCCACATAGAACTAGTTGCTTTCACGTAGTGCCTATTGAGAGCTCGCCACCCATTCTGTTACCGTGATTGTTTGTTCACTGACCTGTGATACCTGATCTCAAGAGTGAATGTTAGGTGAATTCAATGCAGTAGATAAATATATCGAAGAGATCCTCATAGATCTCATGGTTGATAAGTTCATGTCCACAGGAGTCCAAGCCTCTTCAACGAGAGCAGTGCAAGCATCCCTGTCGACTGCTCGTGGATCTGGACCATCTTGAGCTGCGACAGAGAAATGAACCAAGCATCGTGATGACTAAGTGAATGCAAATCTCATCCCATCAATCATGCCCGAGTATATCCCGCCTCTGGCTGGCATGGTGAGTTGTGACAGTGTCCCAAGGGACTTCGACTACACCTTGATTACTACGTACCTCCCGAAGGGGATATGCGCAGTAGGACCACAGTTAGGACAGTTCATGATGTTGAAGATCAGTGACTTCAACTTGGGAGACCGCAAGAACTATGACATTATCTCCCCACACAAGTATTTGACCAAGAAAAAGGGGAATAAGCCAAATATCATCCCCCAACCGTGGACTATGGACATCGCGAGGTCCACTATCCCAAACGTGATGAAGATACCACACTTTGGAAGGCATCAGGAGGTTAATGCATCACCATAAATCCTGTTGTCTTTCTTCCATGGCAATTATCTATGGTTGGAAAAACACATCACCATAGATCTGACGTTGATCCATTGGATCATTGGATTAAGAATGCAAGGACCATACCCACAAGAATTTTATCCAGGGAAGGCTGCAGATCATGCCCTGTCATAGAAAATTAATGATACCTATGGCGATGTGAAAAAGGGGAAGCGAGGCTATAAGGTAGCCTCCATTCAGAATGGCGTAGTGTGGCTATCTTTCTAGTTGATAACTGGTAAGCTAGTGAGGAAGAACATACCCATGTAGGTCACGGGGTTCGTTGTTGACCTTGTGAGAAAATGCATTGAAGAAATACAAATGAACTGGGCGAGTTACCTTGTCAACCAGTTAGAACAAGACTACCACGAAGCTTAGGATCAGGGCTATGAGTTTCATTTAAGTTGGCTATTGATCCTTGTCGCCTTCATTGCCTGGGATATGCCAAAAGGAGCGACCTTCCCTAAGATTGAGCCATCTGAACCCCTAGCTGTGTTTCACCACGCTCGAGTATTCGAGCGACATGGCGAAACAATGGCAGTCAAATGCGGTGTTCCACACCTATTACCTGCAGTTGTAGAGGGATATTGAGTCTTTCCCTCGTATGACACCGAACACCCTGCATAGGTTTAGACCATTTGTGAATTTCTGTGAAGATAGACATTTTATTTATATCACTGCACGCGGAAATGAACATAAAGAATAGCTCCAATATTATTATAAGATCACTGAGGAGGACATGGAAGAAATAACTAAGGAGTGGCCTACATAGTTCTTTATACTAGTCGACCAGCCAGAGTTGTCCAACCCTGACCTCATCGGAAGTCCTATGGTTACTCATGAAGAGTATGATGCACCCAATAATGGTAGAAGGAAGCAAAAGGAAGAGGTAAAGGACCTGAACAATGCCTCAGAAGAGACTGCTTCAGACTCACCTGGAGGGGGAGGTGATGATGAAGTAAACAAAGAAGAGGACAAAGGAGAAGAAGACAAGAAAAAACAAGGTGAAGTAACACCACCTAGGGATCCTCTTGATGAAGCTGAGACCTCCAAGAAAAGAAAGGTTTACCCCACGAAACCTACATTGTGGAAGAAGTCCAAAGCTAGTAAACCACAGATGCAGACTGTGCTCATGATGGGTGACATAGATTTCATCATCGTTGTTGTCTAGGATACCTCAGAAGATATCTTACAACACAGTGTAGCCAAACAAGATACCATGTATGAAAAAATTGAAGCAGAGCTGAAAGGGGTACAACAAGTCCTCTACTCCAATTGCGAAATGTCTACTACACCTCCATCATTAGAAGGAACAGATTTGGGAGATGAACTTGTCCAGCTATGTCGAATAGCAAATGTGACCGAAGCTTACCTTCGTCGTGTTCAGGAAGAAAAAAAACAGTCCACAGAGGCCTTAAAGAAAGCAAAAGAGGAAGCCATAGAGAAACGCTGGGTTGCACAACAGGAAAAATATGACATCCAAGCCAAGTTTGCATAGGATAGAGTGAATATCCATAGGGAGAAGGAATAAATTCTCACAGAGAAGATTGGATTTAAAGAAGCAGTCACTAGAGGAATTCACTCTGTGATAGGCTTAGAATAGATGGAAGAATACCCAGTGAAAAGACAAGTAGGGAAGCTTGTCGAGGACATTCAACAACTCCAACAGAGGGTATCAGAACTAGAGTTACAAGAAGTGCCAAGAAATCCACAGGAAGTGCAAGACCAGAGAGAAGAAACTGCCTAGAGCGTAGTCTAGAGAATCAAGGCATTGGCTTTAGAATGTAAACAACTCAACAGTCGAAGTGCATAGACTTACGAGCACCTTGAAGAGGACCCTAAATTAAGGACACGGGAGTCACAACTTCAGGAGGCCAAGAAACAAGAAGCAATGGTGCAAGCGTAGTTGAAGCCACTATCAACAGTCGACAGGATGAAATGATCCCAGGAACAATGCACAATTGAGCGACAAGTCCATTCCATACAGAGTAAGGTCATGGAAGTAACTCAGAAACTCTAGCCAGTGCAGGATGCAAATTGCATTCGTTTTTAGGAGATTGAAGGATGAGGTGCAGAACTGGAACAAGTGGTCACCACAGTGGAACAATGCTTGGAAGGACCTATGATGGAGAAGGTTATTCAAGAGTTCGTTGAGCAGAAGGCTCAGGCGAAGCAACAGGTCGAGGTAGCTTGAGCCAAGATCGAGGAATTTGAGGTATATTTACCCAGATCAGAGTGACTTGGGACGAGTCACAGGTGAATGTTGGGGGTTTGTTGTCCATTGACCAATTTTTGGATAACCTTGGTTACGTTTGACCAATTTTGGGACTTCGACAGGCTGGTCGAAGGTGGAGCGCAAGGTGAAGTGGAGATCGTGGGATCTCGAAACCTTCTTAGGGAAATTTTGGGTTTAGGGTTTATGTAATGGGTATGGGATGTCAGCTCGTGCCTTGGCCCCTTTTGTAATGTATAAATATAAAGTTAGGTGATGTAAGAAAGACACTAGATCTAAGAGAGACATAGTGCTAAGTGTTGTATTGTGTTAAGTGCAAGTGATGTAAGTAGTTGGATCTATGTGATTGAGTTAGCTTTGTGCATACTGTGTGCATGAGAACTTGTAGAGCTAAGTGCAAGTGACTGTAAAGAGGCTTTCAAGTAGGGATGATTTTAGGGGTTAAATTTCTCTCATGGGCTAATTTTCCATGGTTTTTACAAAAATGAGATTCGCTATTTTAAAAATCTTTCGCCCAAATTCTATAGGATAAAATTATTTTACCTTAAAAATAGCCAAAATTTTATAAAAACTATATAAAATACTTAGAAATTTGAATAGTTTTACAAAAATATCGCCAAACATTTATAGTTGACATATGAAGGATTAGTAAGATTTGCCAAGGTTTCTACATTTTAAAATAAATTTCTATCCTTAAAATCATCCCTGATTTGTGCTGTAACCTAGCTCAGGGAAGGAGGGTGTGGCAAGGTGCACGCAGATCTCATGTCCTATGCAAAGTGGGTTCTTATGGCTCTGTGCTTGTAGGAGATTGACAGAAGACAATAAAGAAGAGAAGAGTTGATGGACTTAGCCCCACACTAGAGTGAACCATGTATATCATGTGTTGTGGTTCCTTTGTGCATTATAGTTGTTATGTTATTGATGTGATTTATGCTTAGTGCAGTGATATGTGTTAGATGCAACTGATATAATAGTAGATTAGTGCTTGGTAATGGTAATGAATGCTACATCTAATCTATTTCGATATGTTAAGTGCTTGGATGTATTATATCTTGTGAATATTACATTGCTCTGTAATTAGGTTTTTCTCTTGCGATGTGACTAAGGGTTAAATACTAATGAATGTTAACTGCTAAGTTCTCTGTTAAGTATTATAATCACAGATCTATATCCCAGCTAGGTTGTAGACACTTGAGTCCTACAACCACCCCTAACTCTACCTCGAGTGAGACTTCATCTGCTTCACAGGTGTTGTTGAAAGGGTCGTTAGTTAGGGTTTTTTTGGTGCATTGTTGAAGCGTTGAACCTTGAGTCTACCCATGTGCCAACAAGGAGTATCCCCAAGGACAATTCAATTATGGGGAGCAACCCTAGATGGAAAGATACCTTTTCCATTGATGACAAAGGGGGATATATTTATCAGATGCGGGATAGATATGATCAGAGAGAGAGAAAAAAGGAATGTAGACAAGGGGAGTAGCCCCAAGGAGAGTTCAGTTAGGGAGAGAATCCCCAAAGGGAGATACCCTTTTCCATTGATGTCAAATGGGGAGAGATATAAACATTGATGAGGATTATAAGAATGAATGTTATCACGACTAAGTGTTTCCATCAATGCCAAAGGGGGATATTGTCAAACAATTAGCTTAGGTTGATGGACAATTGGTATGGATTTTTCATTTTCATTGATGCCAACCATTGCAGAGTGATATTGTAGACTGATTTCAACCCTTAGTGATTGATGTCAACCCTTGGAGAAAGTCCGGTAGTGAATTCTGATAACACAAAGGTTTGGGTAATGGACCCAAGGTTGTTTCATGTATAATGGTATGAGTTTTAATATATTTGAAGGTAAAACTATTCTATATGGATATTTCATGTCATTCCATTTTCTGTGGTATGTGGAATGTCACATAGATCCTCACAGTTAGAGATTTATGGCCATGAGAAGTTGGAGAACCCATGTTTGGGTAATGGACCCAAGTTTGTTTGATGGATAATGGTATGAGTTTTGATATATTTTGAGGTAAGAATATTATATATGGATAGTACATGTCATTTCATTTCCAGTGGTATGTGGAACGTCACATAAATCCTCATGGTTAGAGAGTTATGGCCATGTGAAGTTGGAGAACCCTCATGAGTCATCTAGAAGCCCAAAAAGGTCAAAGTAGTCAAAGTGGTTTAAGAGATTTTAGAGGTTAAATAATAAAGTGAAGTGATGAGTGTAGTATAAATCAAAGTGAATACAAAATAAATTATTTAAACAATAAATTTAATGGAGAAATTAGAAGTGGGTTAACCCTAAAATAAAGAAAGTGGGTTAAGATGGTTAAAAGGTAACCCCTTGCGGAATCTACATGAAAGTACAAATAAGAGGCAAGGATATCTCATTTTAATTACACTTGAGCATATTGAATATCTATAGGTGACTGAGGTAACCAAAGTATATCTAAGCCAATTTCAGAGGAAGGTGAAGTAAAGAAGGCCGAAATTCAAGGGAGGATAAATTCTTTTGATGATGCTTTCTAAGGTATGTTATTTACAGGTTATCTCACCATTTTCGCAATAATTTATTTTTTAGAATGTTTCAGACCATAAAATTGGGAGGCCATTGAGGAAACATATCCAAGTAGCTATGATAGAAGTTTTAGCTTGTGGTTCATTGTATTTTTGGCATTACACATCGTGGAAAATAGGGTTTGTGGCTAGTCCCGAAACTAGTCTAAAACAAGTGTTTCAGGTAAAAACGTCATAACTTCTTCATAACATATCCAAATTCAGTAAGACCAAATGTATTGGTTAGCATACATTCTGTAGTATTTTGTGAAATTTTGCATATCCATACAACAAACATTCTATGCGGGGAAAGCTCTACAAGTTCTCTTTCTAGAATAAGCTAGAATTCAACAAGGTATGCCATTTTTTCTACAACTCCTTTTCTGAGAGGTTCCAAGTAGTGAAGTTTGGAGGAATTGCATAAAACATACTGAATAAAATTGTGTACAATTTTCAGATCTTTATTCATTACAAGTCCCTAGTTATGATTATTTCAAGTTAGGGTTGTTGACTAATCCAAAACTAGTCATGTGAGACTAAAGTAAAGTTTGATGAAAATGATAGTCTCTTGTTGTTAAAGTTAAGGAAGGTTTGAAGGTATGTGATCATATATACCAGTTCTATTACCAAGGTGCAAATCAGATTTGGATGACGAAATTGATGAGGGATTTTGGTTGAGGTACATGTTGGGTACATGGTTGAGACAAGTAATTGATGGGTTGGCACATACATGACGTTTATAGTTGATGATGTTGGTACATATTGATGAGTCATAGTTGATGAGTAGTTGATACATGATTGGTACAAACTTGGTACATGCTTGGAGGCACTTGTTAGTAGTATTATTTATACATGGTTTATAGATGATGTAGCATACTTGTATTGGTATATTATTAGAAGAACATATTGATCTTGGTGATGATGATGAGTTGTTGTGTTATGATTGGTTGATGCACATCTTTGAGAGTTGTCTTGGTGATTGATATTGATGAGTAGATCTGATTTGGTTGATAAGATTAATGAGATAGGTTGTTGTGATAGGTTATTTGGATAGGTTGTTGTGACACATTATTCGTATAGGTTTGGTGCATGGTTCTCGTTGATGGTACAGGTTGAGGTATAGGTCGGTGCATGGTTGATGCACTTGTTTATGGTACATTTTGATTACAGATTGTTTGGTACACATTGGTGCATGGTTGATGCACTTGTTTATGGTATATGTTGATTACAGTTTGAGGTACATGTTGATGCATGGTTCAAGTTATTGGTACAGGTTGTTTGGTGCAGGTTGATTGGTATAGGTTTACAACAATATATCTCATAGTGATAGCGTGACAGTGGTTCCATCATTTGACTTATACGTCAAGGTGGTTGGACGGGGCAAGGAAAGGTGGTTTTAGCCACCTTCTTATTGTAGCCAAAGAACATAGGGGGTCGTAGCCTCTTTCTGGTTGTAGCCAAAGAATTGGGGAGTTGGAGCTTCCCTCAGATTGTAGCCTAAGAAATTAGGGGTCGGAGCCTCCTTCCAGTTGTAGTAGGAAGTTGTTGCTTCCAATAAATTTAATTCTTAAAGACATATAATAAAAAACATTATGTGGTTTTCTCCCACTTTGGGTTTCCAAGTAAAAACACTGGTTTACTGTGTATGTGTATGATTTCTCATTTGTTCATTTTTTCTTTACTCTGCAACTATTGGATGATAATGATACATTGATATAACACTTGCATATTGTGGTTAAAAAGGATTGAATTGCTCTATTACTGATTCACCCCCCCTCTTAGTAATCCAACAATTGGTATCAAAGTCGGTTCCTTCAAGAATCAATTTAACCACTGAAAGGTAGATAATCGAGAGAAACAACATGTATAAACATGGAATACCATAGTTTGATGGACATAAGTATGCATTCTAGAGTAGAAGGATGAAAACATATATACAGGCACAGGGATTTGAAATTTTGCAATCTGTAGTAGATGGATACAAAGAACCAATAGTTCCTCCAACATCTGAAAGAGAAATAAAGCTTGGTCAAATCAATTCCAAAGACACAAATGAACTTTTGAATGGTCTTCTTGAATTGGTATACACCAAAGTTATGGATTGTAAATACACTAAAGAGATTCGGGACAAACTTCAAAATATTTATGAAGGAGATTCAAAAGTCAAAGCATTAAAGCTTCAAACTTATAGAGATCATTTCGAACAACTAAAGATGAAGGAAGATGGGAATATTGCACCTTACTTCTCGTGAGTTAATGAAACAGTAAATGCAATCATAGGATTGGGAGAATAAATTAAAGAATCTATAATTGTTCAAAATGTACTAAGATCTCTTGATATGAGATTTGATCCTAATATTTCAGCACTAGAAGAAAGAACAGATCTAGACTCAATAAGAATTGACAAACTACATGGAATATTCACAGCATATGAAATGAGAAATGAACAGGAAAATACAAATATAAAAGAAGAAGCTTTCAAAGTATCCAAAAGGTCAAAGAAAAGTGGAAAGAAAAAATAAAAAGAACATAGCAACAACATTGAAATCTCAGAAGATGATGAATTATTTAGCACTGAAGTGGAATTCTACAAGTGCAATAACTTTGGACCCATGTCCAACTATTGTAGAATGACAATCCCTCCTAGAGAACTACAACAAAACAACAACAATCATAGATAGGAACCTCAAAAGAAAACATGGATAAGAAAGCAGAATCAATATAGAAATGAAGAATGCACAGTTGTTCTACAAGCTAAGCAGAAGAAGCATGGTTGGTATGTTGACAGTGGTTGTTTAAAACATGAAGAACAAGTGAACAAAGAACATGTCCCAGAGATCGCAAGATTAGCAATAAAACGATATGGAGAAAATTCTACAGAGAAAAAGAAAGATGTCAAATACATAAAGGTTTGGAAAATAACTGAAAGAAAGGAAGGACAGGTAAATAAGAAACAGGTTCAAGAGATTGTACTTTTAGGAATTGTAGTGAAATATGAATCCATAGAAAAAAATAAAGAAGTCAGAGATCAGAGATATAATGAATCTACCAATGAAGATGATGATGAATACACATCAGAGTAGGAATTGTTTTGAGCCATCCGTCTTAGAGGCTCCCAGGTAATATGAATATTAGATAGGGAGAGTCTATGTGATAGATGTGACAGACCAAATAACCATCCTTCGAGCAGCTTGTAGAGTTTGAGAAGACAGATTCAGAGCAGTCAGTTAGCAGAAGTACATTTTGATACATTAATTAAGACTTCATGGTAATATAGTGATAAATGGGCCAGCATTATGGACAGTTGCACAAGTAGAGTCTTGGATAATATGGACAAAGATGAATTCGTAAGAACACTTAGCAGGTTTGGATAGATAAATCACATTGGACGAGAGAATGGATTCATAGGTTGGTTCAGAGAGTGGTTTAGAGACAAAGGAACATTATCATAATGGATGGTAATTACATAGGAAATGGCTCGAACAATGCTAATGAATTCCAAGTTGACAGATATTTTTTGGACACATGCAGTGCATACACCAATTCACATTCAAAACAAAGTAATTCTTAGAAAAAACAATGACAAAAATCCCTGCGAACTATGGAAAGGAAGTGCATACAACATCCTCTACATAAAGGTAACTCAAAGTAGTATTTTATTAATTGAAATTTATGTTGATGCTATTTTTTTTGGAAGTACTAATGACAGGTTAAGCCAGAAATTTGAAAAGAATATGTATAATGAATTTGAAATGTCATTACTTGGAGAACTATCCTTCTTTTTGGGTCTTCATATATGTCAAAGAAACCAAGGAATTTGTATTTCTCAAACCAAGTATATCAAAGAAATGTTAAAGAGGTTCGGAATGGAAGATTGCAAACTAGTTACCACTCTTATGAAAACCAGTTGCAAGTTGAGCAAAGATGATGCTTCAAAGTCTACAGAACAGAGGAAATACAGGTCAATTATTGGTAGCTTACTATATGTGACAGTATCCATACCAGATGTAATGGAGGCAGTTGGATAGGTGGTATGATTTCAAGAAGCACCAAAGGAGTCACAAGTATTAGCAGTGAAAAGGATTTTCACATATCTCAAAGGAACAAAAGATTTTGGATTATGGTATCCAAAAGGAAAGGATCTATCACTTATTGCCTACATAGATGTAGATTGTAAATGTTTCATTGATGACCGATGAAGCATGAGTGGAGCAATGTTCTACTTGGGTGAATGTTTAGTATCATGGTTAAGAAAGAAAAAATCATCAGTATCCTTATCTATAGTCCAGGCATAGTATATTGCAACAACATCATGTTGTCCACAGGTTCTATGGATGAAACAAACTATGACAGATATATAGGTTGAGTATGATGATCCCATTCCAATCTATTGTGATAACACAAGCGCCATCAGTATTTCAAAGAACCCAGTGATGCAATCCAAAATGAAGCACATTCCAATAAAGTATGACTTTCTATAGGAATAGGTTGCAAAGAAGAACATCATAGTTGAATATGTGGGCACAAAAGAATAGGTGGCATACATCTTTACAAAACCTTTTCCATGAGAAGCCTTTGAGTATATTTGCCAGAGACTCAGAGTAATTTCTACTTCAAAATGAATGCTTTTGAATGCTTATCTTATATGTCTTAGATTTACATGAGGAAGCACCATAAAGAGGATAGTTCAGGTTGGGAGATCAGTTTCAAGAAGATTTCAGTTAGGGGGAGTATCCCCAAGGATAGTTCAGTTAGGGGGAGAAACCCCAGATGGAAATATACATTTTTTTGTTGATGACAAAGGAGGAGCAACCCCAGATGGAAATATACCTTTTTTGTTGATGAGAAAGGGGGAGAGATTTATTAGATGCAGGATAGAAATGCTTATAGAGAGAGGATAGAGGCATGTAGATAGGGGGAGCAGCCCCAAGGAGAGTTCAGTTAGGGAGAGCAGCCCCAAAGGGAGATACCCTTTTCCATTGATGTCAAAGGGTGAGAGATAGAAACATTAATGAGAAATATAAGGATGAATGTTATCATGACTAAGTGTTTCCATCAATGTTGGTGTTGCCATTAATGCCAAAGGGGGATATTGTCAGACAATTGGATTAGGTTCATGGACAGTTGGTATGAATTGTCTGTTTTAATTGATGTCAACCATTGGAGAGTGATATTGTAGATTGATTTCAACCCTTAGTGATTGAGGTCAACCCTTGGAGAAAGTCTGGTACCGAATTTTGGTAGCACAAAGTTTTGGGTAATGGACCCAAGGTTGTTTCATGTATAATGGTATGAGTTTTAATATATTTGAAGGTAAACATATTCTATATGGATAGTACATGTCATTCCATTTCCTATGGTATGTGGAATGTCACATAACTCCTCACAGGTAGAGAGTTATGGCCATGAGAAGTTGGAGAACCTAGGTTTGGGTAATGGACCCAAGTTTGTTTGATGGATAATGGTATGAGTTTTGATATATTTGCAGGTAAGAATATTATATATGTATAGTACATGTCATGCTATTTCTAGTGGTATGTGGAATGTCACATAACTCCTGATGGTTAGAGAGTTATGGCCATGTGAAGTTGGAGAACCCTCATGAGTCATCTAGAAGCCCCAAAAGGTTAAAGTAGTCAAAGTGGTTTAAGATATTTTAGAAGGTAAATAATAAAGTGAAGTGATGAGTGTAGTATAATTCAAAATGAATACAAAATAAATTATTTAAATAATAAAGTTAATGGAAAAATTAGAAGCGGGTTAAACCTAAAATAAGGAAAGTGGGTTAAGATGGTTAAAAGGTAACCCCTTGAGGAAGCTACATGAAAGTATAAATAAAAGCCAAGGCTATCTAATTTTAATTACACTTTAGCATATTGAATATCTATAGGTGACTGAGGTAACCAAATTATATCTAAGCCAAATTTGAGAGGGAAAGTGGAGTAAAGAAGGCCAAAATTTAAGGGAGGATAAATTATTTTGATGATGTTTTCTAGGGTATGTTATTTACAAGTCATCTCACCATTTTCCTAATAATTTTTTTTCTCTAATTATTAAGACCATGAAATTGGGAGGCCATTGAGGAAACATATCCAGGTAGATATGATAAAAATTGTATCTTGTGGGTCATTGTATTTTTGGCGTTACATGCCGTGGAAAATAGGGTTTGTGGCTAATCCTGAAACTAGTATAAAACATGTGTTTCGAGTAAAAAAGTCATAAATTATTCATAACAGATCCCAATTTAGTAATACCAAATGTATTTGTTATCCTACAGTCTATATTATTCTGTGTAAAATTTGCATATCCATACAACAAATATTCCGTTCGGGGAATGCTCTACAAGTTCTCCAACTATAATAAGCCAAAATTCAACACGGTATGCCATTTTTTCTACAACTCCTTTTCTGAGAGGTTCCAAGTAGCGAATTCTGGAGGAATTGCATAAAACACACTGAAGAACATTGTGCAAAACTTTTAGATATTTATTCATTACAAGTACATAGTTATGATTATTTCAAGTTAGGGTTGTTGGCTAATCCAAAACTAGTCATGTGAGACTAAAGTAAAGTTTGATGAAAATAATAGTTTCTTGTTATTAAAGTTAAGGAATGTGTGTAGGTATGTGATCATATATACCATGTCTATTACAGATTTACAAATCATATTTGGATGATTAAATTGATGAAGGATTTTGGTTGAGGTACATGTTGGGTACATGGTTGAGACAAGTAGAGTATGAGCTGGCACATACACGAGGTGTATAGTTGATGATGTTTGTACATATTGATGAGTCATAGTTGATGAGTAGTTGATACATGATTGGTACATACTTGGTACATGGTTGGAGGCACTTGTTAGTAGTATTTGTTGTATCATTTTTGTCACCTAAATCAGCAAAAGAAGGACACTTACAAGTCCAGTTGGGTTAGATAGACAAGACAGAAATGAGTGAAAGAGTTAGAAACATAAAGCACAATAAACAAAGAAACAACTAAACTAACAACAATTAAAGAAACTAAATTAAAGTGCATAAGGGAAATAGGACAAAATAAATCCGATATTCATGCCACCAATGGATAGATTGTATTAGTGGGAAAACACAAAAGAGAAAGGGAGACTTATGGGTCCCCTCTTCCTCCAAGGGAGGGCTCTTGAACCCCCAATGAGAGAGATCGTATTACAAATAGAAAACTAAAAGGAAATGGTGAAGAAATCCAAAGCTCATTAACTCAAGAGGTGATGTGAATAGTCCAATGAAATGGTGCTTATATGCTCCAATGAGGAAAGAGGTTCCTTGTAGGAGAATAGAGGCAACATAACAATACAAATAGATTCTTGGAAATATAGTGCAGCCATGGCCTCTTTTTATAGAAAATCTTTGAGGCATTATCCAACTGGTCTTTAGTGTGAACAAGGGGCCCTTTAGGGCACCTTTGGGTCTTTGACCAGTCCCCCACTTGGATTCATCTCAGATTTGGGGGTCAAATCGACTTGGGAATTGAACTAGAAGTGGCTGGGAGGCCGACCAGAATCATTAATGCATCATTCTGAAGTGTGCGCGGCTTTTTGCATCCACAATCGTGCATCGGGCACATGTGTGATTTTCCAGTGTTTTCGACTGGCACACGTGCGCGTGCTTCCTTTTCATTTTGAGCGCATGCTGATTTTATAACCAATTGTATAGTTTGTGCCATTTATAAATTCATTTTTTGGACCATGAATGAACTAATAGGTGTTTGGAGGTGTTGGATTTATGTAACCATTTGCGGACGAAATTTCACTGATAACATATGCCCCCTGATGTGTAAGGTTAGGAGAATACGTATAGCCTAAATACATCAATGCTTCTTCTACTGAGAGTACCTTTGTAAGAAAGAGTGTTGAGAGGGATAGGAAGAGTGACCCATTGGAGGGAGAGGGGAACCTGTGAGACCCAAACCTTTTTCTAGGTGTGGAAAAGATACAATTGTGTACAAACGAGGCGGGCATGCCCCATGCTCGTGTCATGTAACATAAAAATGTGTAAGACAGTAACTGAAGTTGTATGTTGGCATAGATAAATGCAATTCCCTCCAGGGCGGTTTGATAATGGAAGAGGATGATTCTGATGATGAACATACTCTGAAAAGAGGTGATGACACCTATAATAAGTGTCGCTAATTCATAGGCATTGATAGCCCAACAAATTTCAGAGGTCTTTGACAAATATAAAAACAACTACAATAGTCGCAAAGTAAGACCCACCGTAACATGAGATAAATTTGAAGTCAAATGTTTATGGGGGTCAACGACAACAGAGAACAATGGTGGTTTTCTTTGTGCCTTCTGAGACTCCTCATTGTAAAGGGAATGAGAGTCAAGATACTATCTCCCTCTTGGAAACTATGTTGATGTCGATAGAAAGGGAGACGTGACTCCAAGAAACAAAATGGCTTCATGAAATCCACTGTATGAGATCAGGAACTGATGAGGTTCATGGACGAAGTCAAGATGTGGTGAGACTCAAGACTTCCCTTGGTTGGGGATATATGTGAAGTATGAGTGGAAGCAACTGTGAAACTGAATCTAGCGTCAGGGGGATGACTAGAAGTGGGTTAAATGGTGCCAAAGGCATGACAACATGGACAAACTCGAAGATCGTAGGTACATGGATTGTGGGATACTCAGGGTTTATGGGTGATGTCAACAAGAGTAGAAGGTAATGAAAGCCTCAACCAAGGGTGACCGGGGTTGCTTTGCTGGAAAAGGAAGGTCGCTAAGGGCGACAAAAAAAAGCTATTGAAATGTAGGAAACAAAGTCTTTGTACAATTACCAAATGAATAAAGAATAATTTGGGATAAGTGTGCAGATACAGAAACATGTTCCCCAGTGCAAGATGGCTTGGCCTGTGAGGGCGCAAGTTGTGTGAAGAACCAGTGGAGGGTTGGGGTCCCATAGGTGGGTTTCCGTATGAGGTAAATGAATGGAGAGGAATTTTCATATGGGAAAACTGATTGTGGATGAAATGGAGGGACAATGATACTACGGAGGCACAATCAAATGATAATCGGTAGGAGATGTTCTGGGAGTCCATTGGGGAAGCTAGAAAAATGAGGATTTTGTGGTTGATTCTTGAATGTGAGTAAGACTATTGGGACTCCCATCCATAGGGGTTGAAAGCAACATGAGTTTCAAAGTGCCACAAAGGGGACTATGAATGGGACAACTCATGTAAGGGAGAATGCTACCGGGTGACAGTACTGAAAATGCAGTGGAGGTGAGAGTACTGCAGAGCCAGATGGGGGGGAACCTAGAGGTGAATGTCGAAGGGTGTGACTGGGAGATGCAATGGATATTCAGATGGAATGACTACATGAAAGTGTCGATCATATACTTGAAGGGGCTGCATTGGTTAGTGATGACCAAGTACCTAGAGACATGAAAACCAAATACTCGTCATGAAAAATATCTGAAAATAAAGAACGTAGAACAATTATTTGATAATTTTGAACATGAGCATGTGTACCTAGGTGGGGTGTGAGAAAAATGATCCCCAGGGGATGAGGACGGATGGTGACAGAATGTGACTGTGTAGGTGGTTGGATCTTGATCTCGTGGCTAAAGACGGATTAGAAAATGGACGCTTAAAGCTCCTATAATTGAGGATGGAATTTTGGAAAAAGGGGCTATATATAGCCGTAGGGCCCACATTGATGCCTCATTTATACCTGCTGCTATAGTGAGTTGATGAGAGGTTTGAGAGGAGATTTGGAGAGTCTGGGAGTTTGAGCTAGCCGATCTAGGGATCACAAGAGCTGGGTTAGTTGTAATATCATCCTGCATAGTAATTAGGATTGTTATTTTGGGCAGGGTCGTACAGGTGGCCGTACGGAGGGTTTTTGTGAGAGTGCCCCCCCCAGTGCGTGGGTGATGGAAGGATTCCCGCTCTTGGGTGCGTGGATGTAATTCATATAGCCACGCATGGGAGCACCCGAATG
Organism: Picea engelmannii; assembly: GCA_009831015.1. Classification (NCBI taxonomy): domain Eukaryota; kingdom Viridiplantae; phylum Streptophyta; class Pinopsida; order Pinales; family Pinaceae; genus Picea; species Picea engelmannii. Next base: position 1,223,571 of record ML776801.1, read on the forward strand.
GGGAAAACATGTGGGAATTGGATGCGTGTCTGTCGGAAGCACAGTTGCACATGCGTGCACGACTATTTTTCTGATAGTTGTGCATGTGTGTGCAACTGTGTAGTGGACAGGCGCGCATGAATGCGTGTATGTATGTGTGGTAGGGGCACATGCATGTGCCCTTGTGTCTTCGATATTTGCGCATTGATGTGTAACTGTGGGAATAATAGGCGTGAACGTGTGCACACCTGTGGGGAAAAAAACAGCGCACCTGAGGCAAATTTGAGGGGTGTAGAAAACTTGTCTTTTCTAAGATTTTGGTGTTGTTATGGGTTGTGATGTTTGATCAAGTACTGTTTATGTGGATGCAGGTGACTAGTTGAGAATGTCAATCCACTGGAGGGAGAGAAACTAGGCGCATCTGAGAGAGGTTGTTAGAGATGAGGAGCTCGATGTGCAGGGACCTTTGGCAGCCTGTGGGCTGCTAAAGTTTTTTGACTGCTCACTGTTGCGGGCACATGAGTACTTGCTATAGTTTTTGATATCTATGTGGATCACTGATCTACAGTTCTTCATTGTGTGGGGAGAGAAGCTCACATTCTCTGAGATCGAGGATCTGTATTTCTTGACTGGACTCCCTTTTCAGGGGAGCCCTCTACCTGCTGAGCCCATGTTGTCAGGGGATGGACAGTTGGTCGACCTGGCATGGAAATATTGTACCGGAGAGGACTTTATGTCAATATCAGTGGTGAGGATTGGGGCGATGGATTCCCTTGTGCATCGTTGCATTGCATTGATGATTGCGAGGGTTTATGGATCCCTCTCTACTCAGTGGATCAGTGGTGGTCAGTTGAGGATCATGCAGAGGGCCCTGGGTGGAGAGCATTTTTCCTGGGGCTTGATTCTACACACCAATATGATCAGGAAGTTTAACCAGTTTCGGGCTATCGACTCTGGTGCATTTTATTTTGGGTCTATCTTAGTGGCCTGGTTTTTGGAGTGGGTGCTTATGTTGCACCTGAGAGTTTTGTTGGATGCACCAGGGGCACGAGAGCCATGAATGATGCAATGGGAAACAATCCTAGTTCGACATGGTGGTGGGGAGGGAGGCCATTAATTTACAGCTGAGCTAGCATGTGTGTGGCATCATATGCCACATATCATCCTACGATGTCCATATAGCGGGATGGACTATCGTCGAGATCCTTATATGGTCTTACCTCATGGAGAGGTTTGGGACCATAGAGGTATGTTGATGTATTGGATGATTTGATTTGTAGATAGTATTTCTTATGTTTTCTATATGTATGGATGCTAATGCTATCTTTTGTTTGTTGTGTTTGCAGATGTGGGGCCCTTAGGTCAGGATATGGAGCTAGTTAGAGTGTCGGCTCGTGAGGGGTCAGTGAGACCGATGCGGGAGGATCCACGGGAAAGAAAGAGATGCTAGAGGGGCGAGGCATGTGCGAGGCCAGTGAATGCAAATAGATATGGTAGGATATTATGTTATGATGACCCCGGTGCAGGGCCTTCACGTGCACCTTCTGTCGAGGCCAGCGGGGTGTTTGAGGACTTTTGTCACTGATTGGAGATGGTGTTACAGGGAGTGCCCGAGGGTATGTGGACCCAGATATAGGACGAGGGAGTCCTGGAGAAGTATGTGGGACTTTAGGTGGAGTTGAAGACCTTGATCTACAGGGAAGTGGTAGCGGCAGCATCGATGACAGAGAGACTTCCACCTGGACCGGGTAGACCACCAGCTGGTGGGGCCCCACCTCTTGACAGAGGACATGGCAGAGGTGCTTTAGTAGCACAATGAGTGCTCGATGTATTGATTTTGGTTTATAGATGCATGTGAGCCCATATTTACAGGGTAGCGTGACACCAATTTTTGTACCTATAAGGATGAGGTGATTCATCGGCCTACGGGTGATGTACATGTTGTACTATTTTTGTAAACATTGATGGCACGTTGATCGATATTTATATATATATGGATATACATTGTTTGGATCTTTGTGATGTTCACATGTGATGATGTTTTGTGATGTTTTTTATGATGTTTAATCTATATGATGAGGCAAACTTTCACTGGTTTATGTATGTGTAAAGGTAGCTTGATTTGATAAATGCCAGTCTAACACTAGGTTAGCCATATTATTTTCTATTTGATTGCATTGTCATGGAATATGAGTAAATGTGATTGAATCAAAATGTTGAGACAAAAGTCTAACTTGCAGGTATTTGCGGAAGAGGCATGGATCACGGACACTGTACACATTGTTGAGTTGTAAGACGATGAGCTAGGAATCTAGGAAGACACTAAGGTAGTGAATATGACGGTGACTGGCCTTGTCAAGGAAACCAATGACGGTTGTGTATTCTTATTGGTTGTTGGTTGTTGAGCCCCAAACATATGTCACTGGAGTGGAGCAGTTCATGTGAGGGGGAATAGAGGTCCCAGGGAACCGAAGTGAGATTCTGTGTCCAACAGCTAACTCCGTCAGTGTAATCGATGTGGTAGGACGATGGAGGAGGCATCTATCAATAAAAAAAATGGTACATCAGTCATAAGGAAGGGAGGGAAAAAAGAACATTAAAAATGCTACAAAACGTGTACAAAAAGAAAAATCCTACTGTAGAATGACTACGCTCAGACGTAAAAGTTCTTTAAGTACAACCCGTTGATGGGTTCTTTGATAGGGTAGACTTTAGGAGAGACCAGGATGTAAATGCCTTTAGTGAGGCAGTGTCGAACGATGTAGGGTCCATGCCATAACAACTCGAATTTTCCATGCACGAGGGTATTGTGGGAGATATCGTAGGCAAGGATGAGGTCTCCTTCGTTAAATGAGCAAAGGTTGACATGGCGATTAAAGGTGGCCTTTGACTATTTTTTGGCTTCCTTGTTGTTCTGTAATGAAAACTGACAGTCTTCATCCAATGACTCTAAGTTCAACAAGCGCTGCTTCATTGGAGCAGTGTCAAGTAAAATTTCAATAGCGGTGCATAAGGTGGGAATTTCGCATTCGATGGGGAGAGTGGCTTCAACCCCATGGATGAGATGGAAGGGTGTAAAACCGGTGGCAGTTTTAACTGCTGTGTGATAATCCCATAGTGCTGAAAACAACAGATGATGCCAATTAGTCTTATGTTTGTTGACAGTACATTGCAACATGGTTTTAACGACCTTGTTGACCACCTCTACTTGTCCATTGGATTGAGGATAGTAGGGGCATGTGAACTCATGGAAGAAGCCTAATCGGGAGGAAAGTTTGATGAATATTTTGTTCTTGAAGTGTTTCCTGTTATCGGAGACTAACTGTAGTGGGACTCCAAAGCGGGAGATGACGTGATTAAAGAAAAAATGTGTTGTAGTGTTAGTGGTGTTATTGAAGGTGGGCATGGCTTCAACCCACTTGGTGAAGTAATCAAATGCCACGATAATGTACTTGTGTCCATTGCTAGATGGAGAGTTACAATTCATGAAGTCAATGCCCCATTTGCAAAAGGAGCTGACAATGATGACTGGGTGTAAAAGAGCAGGTGGTGCTCGGGCTTTGTGGGAATAAAGTTGGCATTTGTCACAACATTTCACAAGTATGATTCTCGAATGATTTTTTGGGTGGTGGAAATCCCCGAGAGATGGCCTCCACAAGCGTCAGTGTGAAAATCATTGAGAACTCGGTCATCTTCGTCGATGGTCAAACATCGACGAAAGATGGTGTCGAATCCTCATCGATAGAAGATGTCACCAATAAGGAGATATAGAGGGGCTTGATGGTGAATATTCCAACGATCATCCCTGGAGAGGTGAGGTCCAAACTTATGTTTTCGGAGGTAGACAAGGAGGTTTTCATACTAGGGATCATCCGAGGGGATGTAGAAGAGGTGTTCGTCCGGGAAGTCAATATTGACGAGTGAACTTGTAGTCACTGATTGAAATGTCGTAATGAGTTCAGTGAGGATGAGGGATTTCTTTCTCTTGGGTGTTGAAAATTTAAGTTCGTACTCCTGAAGGATGACAATCCATCGCACAAATTTACCATTTATTTTTCGACGACTGAGAAAGTATTGCATGGGGTTGGAATCTGCTATGACTTTGGTAGTGTGAAGCAAGATGTAATGGCTCAGTTTCTGGACTGTGAGGACAACTGCAAGGGAATTTTTCTCTTTGTGATTGTACTTCAGGGGTGGTCCTAAAATACTTTTACTAATATAGTAAATGACATGCTCATGGCCATCATCCGCTAATTGGACGAGAACTCTTTCCACTGAGACGGCTGAGGCCGATAAGTAGAGGATATAGTCACGATTATATTCTGGTGGACTAATCAAGGGGGCATTGGAGAGCGTCGATTTTAAATCATTAAAAGTGGTTTCGGCATGTTCGTCCCATTGGAATGGGATATCATGCACAATAAGCGAAGGAAACCATGTGCATGAGTGGCGTAATCGGGGACAAAGCGGTGTAGAAAGTTAGCTTTGCATTGTAGGCTTTGGAGTTGGAATAAATTCCAAGGTTGTGGAATTTCAGTGACGGATTGGACCTTGAGGGGGTCGATGGTTATGCCGTATTGGGAAAATATGAACCCAAGGAGGCATCCGATGGTGACACAAAATATGCACTTGAGGGGGTTCAAGAGTATATTGTATTTATGACACCTGTGCAAGACGACGTGTAATTCATCTAGATGTTGAGTGTGTTTTTTATATCGAGTAGTGAGAGCGTCTAAGTAGGAAAGGATGATGTGAGCCAGATCATGGAAAATGTATGTCATGGCCCATTGGAATGTCGCACTAGCATTCTTGAGCCCAAAAGGCATGAAAGGATATGAAAAAGTACCCCATGGGGTAGTGAATGTGGTTTTGTACTGGTCTACTAGGTGAATCTGAATTTGGTTGTAGCCAGAAAAACCATCCATGAAGGACAAGGCTTCGTGATTGGCAAAATCATCAATAATTTGGTCGATGAAGGGCGTTGGGAAGTTGTCTTTGGGAAATACGTGATTGAGATCATGAAAATCGGTGCAGATGTGAATAGTGCCCTATTTTTTGTTGACAGGGATGGTGTGTTGGAAGATTGGTTGTTGTCACTGATGTCAACCCTAGTCATGGGTTTTGGACCGCAAGATTGATAAAGGTATTTGGACATGAAGAAAAATGCACATCCATATACAACACCCATGAATGGATAGTATACATCATGTTGTTTCTGGTGGTATGTGGCACGTCACGTGGATTCTCATGGTTGAGGAGAAATGAATTTTTGAAGATGACAAAGTGAATTGAGGAAGGAAGTACATGTAGGCCCTGAAGATAATTAAAGAAAAGAATTACAAAATAAGAAAGTGTCAGGTCGGCCCTAATGTTAAAATGAAGTGACATAAATGGTATAAATAAACATCATTATACATTCATTTGATGCAAGTCTAATTTCAGATGAAATAAGAAGTAAAAGAAGGCCGGATTTCAAGGGAGGATGAAGTCTTTTGGTGATGTGTTCTAAGGTATGTTATTTTCAGGTAATCTTACCATTTTTTCTATAATTTTTTTTATAGAATGATTCAGATGGTGAAATCGATATGGTATTGAGAAGACATATCAAGGTACCTCTGGTAAATATTTTAGCTCTTGATTCACTATAATTATGGAGATACACTCTATGGAAGATAGGGTTTGTGACCAGTCCTAAAGCTAGTCAATAAACAGGTGTTCCGGGTAAAATAGTAATAACTTCTTCATACATAATACAAATTAAGTGGGACCACTTCCATTGGAAATAGTACGGACTTTAGTTTCTTGTGTATGAGTTTTAGAATTGGATGTTAAATATTGAGTGCGGGGCATGTTGTACAAGTTGGGTCTTATGAATAGACCATAATTGAATAAAGTCTACCATTCTTTCTATAACCTCTTTTTGGGGAGGATTCAAGGAGTGAAAATTGGAGGAGTTTTCAGAGAACACATTGAGTAATATTATCTATAGGATCAGAGTACTCCAAGAATTGAAGAATTGCGGAAATTGAAGAAGTCTCAGGAAGCATTATCAGGTTCTATGTGATGATTGGTTGATGGTGATGATTTAATGTAAAGTTTTATTATCTCTCATATATTCTTGGGTGGAAGGAAGGGGAAAGGATGGAGAGTTCAACTATCTGTTGATATTGGAGGATTACATCTTCCTCTTGAAGGTTTATCCATCCCTCTACATTTGGACGTTGTGGCTACCTTTGGAAGTCATTACTTCCCTTGAACAAAAACTATTGATTATTTCTCATATATTGTGCATGGTGTATTGGTGTAACTCTTATACTATTGTTCATTGCTCATTGGATATAATTGAATGGTTTAAGTATAATTTGAAAAAGTTTTTTAAATTGTACTTGATACTGATTCACCCCCCTGTCAGTATCAACATGGTGTTGGAGACCCATGACGTATATGTGATGGGGTATATGAACCCTGCAGTGTGTAATTTTTCTCTCTCAGCTTCGATGGTCGTTGCTTTGGATGGGTGTAATGGGCATTTCTTTTGTCGTATAGGGGTGATATCAGGCCATGTGTCTATACGATGTTCAACAATAGAGGGATCGAGGTCAGGCATCTCTGTATATGACCAGGCAAAAATGTCTCGGTATTCCTGGAAGAGAGCTTTGTAGGCTATGAGTTATTTAGGAGAGCATGTGGCACCAATGGTGATTTCCTCTATGATTCGAGGTTTTACAAAAATGTTGATTTTGACAGTGGGGAAAATGTTAGCCACGTTTCCTTCTTCAAAAGCATCGGGGGCAGGGATAGGATTATTGAACTAGTCTATATGACCTGATGGGATAAAATATTTAGTTTCGATTGCGTATATGGAGTCTTGACTAGGGGGCTCAAAGGATTTCTGCGAGAGAAAGAGTGCTTTGTGATGGAGTGCATTCCATGGGAAATCAGGGGTAGTTAATTCCTCGAGGATGTCTTCGTCGTAGTGGAACTGGTGAGAATATAAGGGATCTCGGGGAGTAACATTGGTGGTTGTCAGAGTATGATTATCTTCCGGTGGTGAAGATGTAGGGGAGGCACAAGGAGGTTGCGATGGTTTGCTCTACATAAACCAGATATTGAGATATAGGGGGTTGAAAATTGTCGTCGGGCATAATATTTCCATGGGGAAATGAATAGGAGAATTAGGGGAAAATCCTCATATAAGATATTTTTGAACCATGGGGGAGTGGGAAGTGCCTCAGGTTCAGGAGAGAAAGTATGAACAACATCAGGGGATGGAGTAGGGGTAGTCACTGGGACCTCTGGCTATGAGGTAGGTGTATGATTCTGTATAAAGTCCATTTGGCAACGCCTGTATTCAAGGATCGTAGGACATTGGTATGTGAAATGAGCTAGTGATTCACAGAGAGAGAAAGGGCATCTCATCCATTCATTAACTGAAGTCGTGACATAGTGGATGTATGTGACATGAGTACTTGATGAAATGGATGGGGGGGGATCTTCCTGAAATCTTTGGTGTACTGTCATTAGTGTCTGTCAAAATTGAGGTAGCACGAGGCAATGGTGGGTGTAATGGACATACTTTGAACAGATGGTACATGTGAATTCGGTTCGCAACCCTGTGTTACCTGTAGTTGGAGACGTGGTGGTAGTACTCGGTGCATTGGGTGGAGTGACGAGCGGTGTGGTTGCTCGAGGAAGTCAGATTAAATTGCGTAACTCAGGGAGAGAGGGACATCGATTGGTGGGGTGTCCTTATTTTTTGCATAGTGTGCAAGGGAGTTGAACTCGGGGGGGAAGTGGAGTGGTGGGATCTTTCTTCTTCCTTATGCCCCCAGTTGTGGCAGTGGTGCTAGCAAGTGGGGGTGAGGGTGGTGCAGTTGGAGTGAGGATTGGTATTTGCATTGGGATTCCCTCTGTTTGGAGAGGGAGGGATGGTTGAGAAACCATCTTAGGTGGGTGTAGATACCAAAATGGGATGGCAAGCACCATGTTAGGTAGAGTAAGTGTTGTAGCTACCTAGAAATCTTGTATGCCTGGTGGTGAGTAGAAGAAGGGGATTTGAGTAATGGCTTGGGGGACTATCTCCCAAACCAGGATGTGACCCTGGGGGAGAGGGGTATCAGGAAGAAGTGGTGATGGAGAGTTCTCAGGGGATTCCCGAGGTAGGAGCTTTGTGACCAATATGACGTTAGGAAGTAAAGAATCCTCGATGGAAGGAGTGGTATCTCTAGTGCTAGTTATGTTGGAAGAGATGACGCATACTTGAGCTGAGGGATGTATGAGCGAGGGTGATCTGTGGTATGTCCCTAGAAAGGATGGATATTTGAAAATGTCAGGGCCCATCTCGACGAGTGGGTAGACATTGGGGTTAGTGTGGACAAAAGGTAAGATGTTATCGATGTTGGAGGAAGGGTTCGGCTCATAATGTGAAACCTGATCGATGGTGATGATCTTCTCATTGTGGGGGAACATCATCTTTCAAAACACAAAAGAGGCTATTGCCTTCATAGCATACATGTAGCTACGTCTAAACAAGATATTGTAATCGAGCAGGGTGTCGATAACTTCAATATCGATAAGGATGGTTTTTCCCCCAAGTTCGACGAGGAAATTTTGAAAGAGCCCTTTAGGAGAGAATGGTCGTCCATCGTAAGCTCTCAAAGTGATGGTGGATGGTATTATCTTGGGAGAGTCAAGTTTCTTCCATACAGTTTTGGACATGATGCATGTGGATGCACCTTCATTGATTATGCATCGATGAACTGTGATGTTTCAAATTTTGACTATTATTTGGAAAGATACCAAAGCGGAGATACAGGGTTCTCCATAATATAGATCAAATGTGATGAGTCTAGTATCAGCAGGGTCAACTGCCCCTAGGGCAGAGAGTAAGGAATTCCATTGAGTGGTACAGGTTTGGAGTACTTCCAAGACTGACATGGCAGTGGGGGATTGTGCCAAGTCATCGACCAAACTATAATTATGTGATTCCCTAGCCTGAGGGTTGTTGACATTCCGTCGTAAGGAGATACAAGGAATATGAAGGGGGGTCTCAGTGTTAGGGCATGACATCATCAGAGGGGGTCCCATTGTAACTAGAACTACATCCGATGTGGTGGGAGTAGATTCAGGGGGCACGTTGTATTGACGACTACGCGTTTGTAGAAGAATTTCCTCTTCACTAGTGAGGAAGATAGTGCGATACAGAAGGGTTCTAGGGTTTTAATACTGTCCCATCTGTGGTGGGGCAGGGTGTATCTCCTATTGGGTGTTCATCACACATTGGTGTGGAATCGGGTTTTGCAAGACGATCAAGGTTGTTGTTGCACATATTGTTGTGGGGCCTGCCTGGGGGAAGAAAGTGCTGGGGGATGGGGTCTGTTCATGGATTCTTTCATCCATTTAAAGTAAAAAATTTGGGGGAAATGGTCAATATAATGGCCATACTCATCGCAAAGGGCACAAGGGAAGTTTGTCCAGAGGTTGTTTTTATTATTCCCTTGGAGTTTGTTGTTATTTACTCCTTGGGGGTTTTGGTTCCCTTGATTTTGATTGCCCCCAATAGGTTGGCTTTGTTGGGGGTTATTTCCTCCTGGTCCATGATTATTATTGTTTCAGTTTTTTCCTTTATTTTTGGCATTATTCGAATGATGGGTCGGATTTTCCATATTCAGTTGTTCAAAATTTTGAAATTGCTGCATGAGAGAGGGATGAACAAAGTTAACTATGGCGTGTGGCTACCCTTGTGGTGGGACCATGGGTTAGGGAGGACCAGGAAATGGAAAGTATGGATTATTTTATGGAAATGATCCGTATGGTACATAGGAAGGTGTGATGCTCTCACTAATGCTCAGGGTGTAAGCTAAGGTAGAGGGGGTACCATAACTTGGTTGTATAGTCAGACGCATCATGGGTGTCGATGCGGGTCCACTCGTGGGTGGAGGGGGTACCATAGGGTATTGTTGTTGGTAAGGGGGAGGAGGGTAATAAGGAGGTACGCCATATATCGATGGATGTCAGGGTGTACTGTACATGGGTGGGGGTTGGATGTATGGGTTATGGTGTGTTGTGGTACTAATCAATTTTTCCTCTGAATGAGAGATCCCAGGTTTGTCTTGGCCGAATGGTAGGGGTCTTGGGATTTCAGGCAATACTATGTATAAGTATCCCGATTGCACGTAAATGAGGTCATACTGTTGAGCCTTGCTGATGGCTTCCTCTTTAGATTGGGGGAAGGTGGAGGCCACATCTTTGGCAAGGAGGGAGACAAGTGATCTGAGAAAGCAATCGAGGCATTGTTGCTTGGTGGTTTCTACTTTGCATAAGCTACGTCGCCGATGCCATTCGTGAATTTTTTCAGCAATATGTGTGGCTAAGGTTTGTTTAAACTCGGAGAGTAGTTCAAGACCATTGTCATGGCGGATTGGTAGTTGAAAGAAGGTCAAAAATGATTTGGCCAATGATTCAAAAGTCACATGGGACCCTGATTTTTCACCTACATACCACTTGGCTGATGGGCCAGTGAGTGTGCGTTGAAATAACCTTAATCGGACGAAGTCGTCCATGATGATGTTTGAAGAGCACCATAAGTGGAAATTCATGACGTGGTTGGCAGGATCGTCTCTTGCCTTTCCTTCAAACTTGGGAATGTGTGAAGGTAATTTAGTGGGCATTGCAGGCCATGTGGGATCGTGAAATATAGGATCATTTGTGAGTTTTCTTAGATCCAGTATGTTGAGGGAGGCCAAGTATGGCATCTAGAGTGGTGAAGGAGGATTAGTTCCAGCCATGGTGTGAGTGGTTTGTGTACCTGACCTGTGAGGGGGACTAGGTGGGGTGGTAGTTCCTCCTTGGGAAGAAGTGTGTCCCTCGCTTCCTTGTAAAGGAAAGCTAGTGGACGGTTGAACTTGGGAAGTCGACCCAAGTAAATTGGAACCAAGAAAGGTGGATCCCAAGACAATAGCACTCACGGGGGTGTGAGAGGGTTGAGCCGATGAGTTGGAAATACTAGGAACTCCTCCTCAAATGAGAGGTATATTTTGCAAGCGTCTGGAACAACGAGGGTTCTATGGGTCCCCTATGATGCTCGACTAGAAAAATGAATGTGTGAAATTGGTGATGAGAGTAATAAATGAATAAGAGACTTTGTATAAATTGTACCTTCACAATATATCTCACAATCGTTTTGTAATCACAGGAGCATCATACATAAATCAATTAACAAAAAATAATATATGTGGGTAGGTGTATTTTGTCTGCGTGGGAGAACAAAGAAAGTAAATGCTCATGTCCTAAAAAGACATAACATCCTTCCTCTCAAATAGCAGTGGACCTTCCAATAGCACTCAACAGTGGGGTCTGAAGCCACTGAAAGAGGAACAAGTGAAGGATGAAACAATTAGTTATAATGAGGGGTAGAGGGTGCATATCCCGAAAGAGCTGGCGATATTTCCCAATAGCCACACAAAATCTGATCAAGGTGCAATTGCAGCCCACAATTTCCACCTGCGTAGATGTCCTAAAATTTGGTCACTAAGTACCTCGGTCAAAGTGTGACATTTATATTTTTGGCCTCAGAAATGGGTCACGGGCTGGATCTCATCCAAGAGGTGGGTGCCTCAAGGGGGGACGCACAGAACAATTGAACCTCGGCCTTCGACCCTTCACGGGTATCTCCCTGCCTTATGGTGTTAGGAACACTTGACTTGGAGGATTTAAAGTTCCCTATTTGACAACTTCTAATGTTTGAAGATGTGAGAACCAGATAACGGGGAGTTATTTGGATGCCTATCCCTGAGATCCTACCTAGACTAAAAATATATTTTGGCACCTCCTGTGGAGGAAAACTTAGTGAGTTTTTAGAAAAAAATTAGATGTGGTTGTCTGTGAGATTGGGGGTGTGAACCAATCTCTTTCAAATTAAGTGGGAGTGGATAGTTCCTTCAAGAAAAAGGGGTGGGGTGTTTCAGAATCCTTTTTGGGAGAAACTTACTTCAACCTCCACAGTTTCAGATGAAACTATGTGAGTGAGTAGTGACTTTGTGTGTGAACAAGTGATCAAAATGTGCCAAATTTTTAATAAGTTAAATGTCACCTTGCAGCATGTGGACTTCATGTGGTCCTTACAAGTCTTGATTACCTATCTTACTATATGCCATTGGTACAACCTTGAGGAATTTTTTAGTCCCTAGAGAACTAGCATGTGGATATGTGGGTCCTTACCAATCCTTTAAACTCCCTAATGTGATTTAATCTAAGAAATCTTAAAAAGACTATCCTAGATTGTAGACATGTGGGAATCTATTGGGCCCGTTACAATAACCTTTAAACCCCCCTAGTGATGTAAACTAAGAAAGTAGCTTCAAGCTATCTTATCTTTGCAGCATGTGGGCATGTATGGGCCCTTACAAATTTAAGATGTTTTTTGAAAAGAAACTAAGAGGAGTCCCAAAGGGGGCTATTGTCCTCTCCTAAAGATTTTGTCTTTAAGGGAGATGAAACCTTCCTTCAATCATTTTTTTGATTCTCAATATCACTCTATGGTGTGAGAGAAGAGCATACTCTGTGATTGAAGTTTGATTTTTGGTCCCAATGCAAGTGTTTATATATGTGATATTGAATGATTCCAACTTAATTTTTACAATCAAAGCAAGCCATCCATGTGGAAAAATGAAAGAAAAAAGAGGGAAAATATGGATTTTAAAACCCTAAGTGCCTATGTTTTGACTAACCCTTCATGTGGAGAGGGAATCTAAATGTGGTGCATATTACAATTTGCATAGAATCAATATTTAGAAGGCTACAGGCCTTCAAAAATACCACAAAAACTCTTATAATGTTGAATTTATGGATAGATGCATAGGTCATAGAGTAGACAGAGGCACATGTGGCGCCAATGCGCAAATAAAAAATGACATGTTGGCGCACGTGCATAGAATTCACTGAGGAGAAAATTTCTCTTAGTGCATGTGCTCGAAAGGCGCGCCTGTGGGCTGAAAAACCCATGCATTTTCTGATGCATGGCCAGGTAGAAAATTTTGGATGAAATTCTCTTATCTCAGATCTGAATTTAGATTTTTGCAGGTAATCTTGGGCCGGTTATGATCCCCACGAGTTAAATAAATAAAAAAGAAGTTCTCAATCGACCCAAATGGGGAGGAAATTGATACCTATCCCCAGTGGAGTCTCCAATTTTTTGTATCCTTTTCATCACCTAAATGAGAAAAATAAGGACACTTACAAGTCCAGTTGGGTTAGCTAGACAGGACAAGAATGAGTGCAAGAGTTAGAAAAAAAAAGCATAAGAAACAAACAAACAACTAGACTAACAACAATTAAAGAAGCTAAATTAAAGTGCATAAGGGAAATAGTACAAAAGAAAACCAATATTCATGCCACCAATGGATAGATTGTATTAGTGGGCAAACACCAAAGAGAAAGGGAGACTTATGGGCCCCCTCTTCCTCCAAGGGAGGGCTCTTGAACCTCGAATGAGAGAGCTTTTCTTACAAATAGAAAATTAAAAGGAAATGGTGAAGAAATGCAAAGCTCATTCACTCAAGAGGTGATGTGAATAACCCAATGAAATGGTGCTTATATGCTCCAATGAGGAAAGAGGTTCCTTGCAGGAGAATAGAGGTATCATAAAAATACAAATAGATTCTTGGAAATATAGTGCACCCATGGCATCCTTTTATAGCAAAGATTTGAGGCATTATCCAACCGGTCTTTAGTGTGAACAAGGGGCCCTTTAGGTCTTTGACCAGCCCCCCACTCATATTCATCTTGGATTTGGGGGTCAAATCGACTTAGGAGCTGAACCAGAAGTGGGTGGGAGGTCGACCAGAATCATTAATGTGTCTTTCCGAAGTGTGCGCGGATTTTTGGGTCCACAGTGACGCATCGGGCACATGTTCTCTTTCTGACGTTTTCGACTGGTGCACGTGCACGTGCTTCCTTTGCATTATGAGTGCATGCCGATGTTATAACCAATTGTATAGTTTGTGCCTTTTGGAAATGCATTTTTTGGACCACAAATGAACTAATAGGTGTTTGGAGGTGTTGGATTTCTGTAACCATTTGCAGACGAAATTTCAATGATAATAGTATTGTTGACACATGGTTTATGGATGATGTAGCATACTTGTATTGGTATATTATTATAAGAACATATTGATATTGGTGATGATTATGAGTTGTTGTGTTATGATTGGTTGATGCACATATTTGAGAGTTGTCTTGGTGATTGATATTGATGAGTAGATATGATTTGGTTGATAAGATTGATGAGATAGGTTGTTGTAATAGGTTGCTTGGATAGGTTATTCGTATAGGTTTGGTGCACGGTTGATGCACTTGTTGATGATATAGGTTGAGGTATAGGTTGTTGCATGGTTGATGCACTTGTTTATGGTACAGGTTGATTACAAGTTACTTGGTACAAGTTGGTGCATGGTTGATGCACTTGTTTATGGTACAGGTTGAGGCACAAGTTGATGCATGGTTCAGGTTATTGGTACAGGTTGTTTGGTGCAAGTTGATTGGTACAGGTTTACAACAATATATCTAACAGTGATAGTGTGATAGTGGTTACATCATTCAACTTATATGTCAGGGTGGTTGGATGGGGCAAGGAAAATTGTTTGTAGCCACCTTCTGGTTGTAGCCAGAGAACATAGGGGGGTCGTGGCCTCCTTCTAGTTGTAGCCAAAGAATTGGGGAGTTGTATTTTCCCTCAGGTTGTATCCTGATAAATTAGGGTGTTGGAACCTCCTTCCAGTTGCAGCTGGAAAACAAAGGAAGTTGGTCCTTCCAATGAATGTAATTTTTTAAGACATATAAGAAAAAACATTATGTGGTTTTCTCCCGCTTTGGGCTTCCACGTAAAAACACTAGTGTACTATGTATGTGTATGATTTCTCATTTTTTCATTGTTTATTTACTCTGCAACTATTGGATGATAATGATACACTGATATAACACTTGCATAATGTCGTTAAAAGGATTGAATTTCTCTATTACTGATTCACCCCCCCTCTTAGTAATCCAAAAATTGGTATCAAAGTCGATTCCTTCAAGAATGAGTTTAACCATTGAAAGGTAGATCATGGAGAGAAACAACATGTATAAACATGGAATACCACAGTTTGATGAACATAAGTATGAATTCTGGAGTAGAAGGATGAAAACATATATACATGCACGAGGATTTGAAATTTGACAATTTGTAGTAGATGGATACAAAAAACCAACAGTTCCTACAAGATGTGAAAGAAAAATAAACTCGGTCAAAATAATTCCAAAGCCAAAATGCGATTTTGAATGGTCTTGGTGAATCAGTATACACCAAATTTATGCATTGTAAATACGCTAAAGATATTTGGGACAAACTTCAAAATATTTATGAAGGATATTCAAAAGTCAAAGCAACAAAGCTTAAAACTTATAAAGGTCAATTCGAACAACTAAAGATGAAGGAAGATGAGAATATTGCAGCTGACTTCTTACGAGTCAATGAAACCGTAAATGAAATCATAGGATTGGGAGAAGAAATTAAAGAATCTGTAATTGTTCAAAAGGTACTAAGATCTCTTCCTATAAGATTTTATCATAATATTCCAGCACTAGAAGAAACAGAAGATCTATACTCAATAAGCATGGACGAACTATATGGAATCTTCACAACATATGATATGAGAACTGAACAGAAAAATATAGATATAAAAGAAACAACTTTCAAAGCATCCAAAAGATCAAAGAAAAATGGAAAGCAAAATGAAAAAGAACATAGAAACAACATTGACATCTTGGAAGATGATGAATAAATGGCTAACTTTGTCAAGAGATTGAACAAGGGAACCAATGACAAATATAAATGCAATCTTCCATTGATTTGTTTTAATTGTGATGGTATTGGTCATTTTGCTAACAAATGTCCTCATAAGAGAAATAAGGGGAATGATGAAGATTACTTAATTACCAAACAAACATATAAAGGAAAAAGAACCACAAAGAAGGTTTTCAAGAAAAACTTATGCACCAAAGAAGACATCTCCTCATTAGATGAAGATCAACTTAGTGACAGTGAGACAAAAATTGTTCTATTCATGGCAGTAGAAGACTCTGATAAAGAAGACACTGAATAATAATATGAAGAGGAAAAAGTTGACTACTGAGAAGAATTATTGACTACCATAGAAGTTATAAGAAGAGAAAAGAGGAAAAACAAGAAGCTACAAGAAAAACTAGACAATAAGGAAGACACTCAAGAAATAGAGTAGATCATCATGGAATGGAAGGTACAAATAGAAGAATATAAAAGAACTGAAGAATCACTCAAATAAAACTCGAAATAAAGCGACAGGATCATTGGAAATTTGGAAGCAGAGATTGTCACATTGAGAAAGGATCTTCAAAAGAAAAATATGCAGAAAAACTCAAAAGTTTTGGATGACATTATCAGTAGTCAAAGACCTAATCATGAAAAGTCTAGACTCAAATACAATAGACAAAAAAGGAATCAAACTCCAAAGAAATAGAACAAGAAAAATATCAAAAATGTTATGCAGAAACAATCAAAGGGGATAGGAAGACCTACAAGGAAGTTTATAGGGACACTCCTCCACCGAGAAGATTTAGATTTTAGAATTAACGACCGATAGAAACAAATGGGCCTCAGGAAGAAGAAGTATTCATAAGAGTAACTCCTTTCAAAATATATTCAACTCCCAGGTATCAAACTATCTTTTTTTGTTTATGTTATGCATGCAATAACTTTGGACATAAAGCTGTAAGTTGCAAAGCTAATAGCAGGAACATAAAAAACTTTGAAAGTCATACAAAAAATGGTTATCTAAGAAGGACCAATGAAACATAGAGAAGAATCTAAAACAATTTTGAATCATTGAGCACTGAAGTGGAATTCTACAAGTGCAATAAATTTAGACACATGGCCAAATATTGTAGAATGACAATCCCTCCTAGAGAACTAGAACAAAACAACATTAGTCACAGATAAGAGCCTCAAAAGTGAACATGGATAAGAAAGCAGAATCATTATAGTAATGAAGAATGCACACTTGCTCTACAAGCTAAGAAGAAGAAGCGTGGTTGGTATGTTGACAATGGCTATTAAAAACATGAAGAATAGGTGAACAAATACCAGGTCCCATATATTGAAAGATTGACAATAAAACGAGATGAAGAAAATTCTACAGAGAAAAAGAAAGATGTAAGATACAAAAAGGTTTGGAAAATAACTGAAAGAAAGGAAGGACATGTAAATAAGGAACACGTTCAAGAGATTGTACTTTTAGGCATTGTAGTGAAAGATGATTCCATAGACAGAAAGAAAGAAGTCAGAGCTTAGAGAGATAATGAATCTACAAATGAATATGATGATGAATCTATCAATGAAGATGATGATGAATACACATCAGAGCATGAATTGTTCTGAGCCATCCATCTTAGAGACTCCTAGGTAATATGAATATTAGACAGGCAGACTCTATGCAACAGTTGTGATAGACCAAAGAAACATCCTTCGAGCAACTTGCATAGTTTGAGAAGACAGATTCAAAGCAGTCAGTTAGCAGAAGTACAGTGTGATAGATTAATCAAGACTTCATGATAATATAGTGATAAATGGGTCAACATTATGGACAGTTGAGCAAGTAGAGTCTTGTATAGTATGGACAGAGATGGATTCATAAGAACACTTAGCAGGTTTGGATAGATAAATAATAGTGGACGAGAGCATGGATTCATAGACTAGTTCAGAGACAAAGGAACATTATCATAATGGATGATAATTACACGAGAAATGGCTCGAACAATGCTAATGGATTCCAAATTGATAGATATTTTTTGGACACATGCAGTGCATACAATAGTTCACATTCAAAACATAGTAATGCTTAGAAACAACAATGACAAAACGCCCTACGAACTATGGAAAGGAAGCGCAGAAAACAACCTCTACATCAAGGTAACTCAATGTAGTATTTTATTAATTGAAACTTATGTTGATGATATTGTTTTTGGAAGTACTAATGACAGGATAAGCCATAAATTTGCAAAGGATATGCATAATGAATTTGAAATGTCATTACTTGGAGAACTATCCTTCTTTCTGGGTCTTCAGATATGTCAAAGCATCCAAGGAATTTTTATTTCTCAAACTAAGTATATCAGAGAAATGCTAAAGAGGTTCGGAATGGAATATTGAAAACTAGTTACCACTCCTATGCAAACCAATTGCAAGATGAGAAAAGGTGATGATTCAAAGTCTACAGAACAGAGGAAATACATGTTAATGATTGGTAGCTTACTATATGTGATAACATCTAGACCAGATGTAATGGAGGCAGTTGGATAGGTGGCACGATTTCAAGCAGCACCAAAGGAGTCACATGTATTAGACGTGAAAAGGATTTTCAAATATCTCAAAGGAACAACAGATTTTGGATTATGGTATCCAAAAGGAAAGGATCTATCACTTATTGCCTACACAGATGCAGATTGGGTAGGTTTCATTGATGACCGACGAAGCACAAGTGGAGCAACGTTCTACTTAGGTGAGTGTTTAGTATCATGGTTAAGAAAGAAACAATCATTAGTATCCTTATCTATAACCAAGGAAGAGTATATTGCAGAAAAAGCATGTTGTACACAGGTTCTATGGATGAAACAAACTCTGACAGATATACAAGTTGAGTATGATGATCCCATTAAAATCTATTGTGATAACACAAGTGCCATCAATATCTCAAATAACTTGGTGATGAACTAAAAAACAAAGAACATTCCAATAAAGTATCACTTTCTACGGGAACATGTTGCAGAGAAGAACATTAGAGTTGAATATGTGGTTACAATAGAACAAGTGGCAGACATCTTTACAAAACTACTTCCACAAGAAGCCTTTGAGTATCTTCGTCAGAGATTCAGAGTAATTTATGCTCCAAAATGAATGTTTTTGAATGCTTATCTTATATGTCTTAGATTTACATGAGGAAGCACCATAAAGAGGAAAACTCAGGTTGGGAGATCAGTTTCAGGAAGATTTCAGTTAGGGGGAGTATCCTCAAGGACAGTTCAGTTAGGGGGAGCATCCCAGATGGAAATATACCTTTTCCATTGATGACAAACAGGGTGATATTTATCAGATGCAAGATAGAAATGCTTGGAGAGAGATCACAAATGCATGTAGGCAGGGGGAGTAACCCCAAGGAGAGTTAAGTTAGGGTGAGCAACCCCAAAGGGAGATATCCTTTTCCATTGATGTCAAAGGGAGAGAGATAGAAACATTGATGAGGAGTATAAGCATGAATGTTATCATGACTAAGTGTTTCCATCAATGTTGGTGTTGCCATCAATGCCAAAGGGGGATATTGTCAGACAATTGGCTTAGGTTGATGGAAAATGGGTATCGATTGTTGGTTTTCATTGATTTCAACCATTGGAGAGTGATATTGTAGATTGATGTCAACCCTTAGTGATTTATTTCAACCCTTGGAGAAAGTTTGGTAGCGAATTCTGGTAGCACAAAGGTTTGGGTAATGGACCCAAGGTTGTTTCATGTATAATGGTATGAGTTTTAATATATTTGAAGGTAGAACTATTCTATATGGATATTACATGTCATTCCATTTCCGGTGGTATGTGGAATGCCACATAACTCCTCATAGTTAGAGAGTCATGGCCATGAGAAGTTGGAGAACCTAGGTTTGGGTAATGGACCCAAGTTTGTTTGATGGATAATGGTATGAGTTTTGATATATTTGCAGGTAAGAATATTCTAGATGGATAGTAAATGTCATTTCATTTCCATTGGTATGTGGAACATCACATAACTCCTCAGGTTTAGAGATTTATGGCCATGTGAAGTTGGAGAACCCTCATGAGTCATCTAGAAGCCCCAAAAGGTCAAAGTAGTCAAACTGCTTTACGAGATTTTAGAGGGTAAATAATAAAGTGAAGTGATGAGTGTACTATAATTCAAAGTGAATACAAAATAAATTATTTAAATAATAAATTTAATGGAGAAATTAGAAGTGGGTTAACCCTAAAATAAGGAAAGTGGGTTAAGATGGTTAAAAGGTAACCCCTTGAGGAAACTACATGAAAGTATAAATAAGAGTAAAGGATCTCTCATTTTAATTACACTTGAGAATATTGAATATCTATAGGTTACTGAGGTAACCAAAGGATATCTAAGCCAAATTTAAGAGGAAAGGTGAAGAAAAGAAGGCCAAAATTCAAGGGAGTATAAATTCTTTTGATAATGCTTTCTAAGGTATGTTATTTACAGGTCATCTCACCATTTTCGCAATAACTTTTTTTTCTAGAATGATTCGGACCGTGAAATTCGGAGACCATTGAGAAAACATATCCAAGTATATGTGATACAAATTTCATCTTGTGGGTCGTTGTATTTTTGGTGTTACACACTGTAGAAAATAAGGTTTGTGGCTAGTCCTGAAACTAGTCTAAAACAAGTGTTTCAGGTAAAAACGTCATAACCTCTTCATAACAGATCCAAATTAAGTAAGACCAAATGTATTGGTTAGGGTAAAATCTATAGTATTCTGTGTACAATTTTCATATCCATACAACAAATATTTCGTGCGGGGCACACTCTAAAATTTCTCTCTCTAGAATAAGCCATAATTCAACAAGGTGTGCCATTTTTTCTATAACTCATTTTCTAAGAGGTTCCAAGTAGTGAAGTCTAGAGGAATTGCATAAAACACATTGAAGAACATTGTGTACAATTTGCAGATCTTTATTCATTATAGGTACATAGTTATGATTATTTCAAGTTAGGGTTGTTGATTAATCCAAAACTAGTCATATGAGACTAAAGTAAAGTTTAATGAAAATGTTAGTCTCTTGTTATTAAAGTTAAGGAAGGTTTGAAGGTATGTGATCATATACACCAAGTCTATTACAGAGTTAGAAATCAGATTTGGACGATGAAATTGATGAGGGATTTTGGTTGAGGTACATGTTGGGTACATGGTTGAGACAAGTAGTTGATGAGTTGACAAATACATGAGGTGTATAGTTGATGATGTTGGTACATATTGATGAGTCATAGTTGATGAGTAGTTGATACATGATTGGTACATACTTGGTACATGTTTGGAGGCACTTGTTAGTAGTATTGTTGACACATGGTTTATGGATGATG
>ML776801.1:1244789-1256854 GCA_009831015.1 Picea engelmannii
TTGACACATGGTTTATGGATGATGTAGCATACTTGTATTGGTATATTATTAGAAGCACATATTGATCTTGGTGATGATTATGAGTTGTTGTGTTATGCTTGGTTGATGCACATATTTGAGAGTTGTCTTGGTGATTGATATTGATGAGTTGTTGTGTTATGCTTGGTTGATGCACATATTTGAGAGTTGTCTTGGTGATTGATATTGATGAGTAGATCTGATTTGGTTGATAATATTGATGAGACAGGTTGTTGTGATAGGTTGTTTAGACAAGTTGTTGTGACAGGTTATCCGTACAGGTTTGGTGCATGGTTGATGCACTCGTTGATGGTACAGGTTGAGGTACATGTTGGTGCATGGTTGATGGACTTGTTTATGGTACAAGTTGATTACATGTTTTTAACTACAAGTTGATGCATGGTTGATGCACCTATTTATGGTACAGGTTGATTACAGGTTTTTTAGTACAGGTTGGTGCATGGTTGATGCACTTGTTTATGGTACATGTTGATTATAGGTTGAGGTACAGTTTGATGCGTGGTTTAGGTTATTGGTACAGGTTTTTTGGTGCAGGTTGATTGGTACAGGTTTACAACAGTACATCTCACAGTGATAGTGTGACAGTGGTTCCATCATTCGACTTATACGTTAGGGTGATTAGATGAGGCAAGGATAGGTGGTGGTATCCAGAGAACATAGGGGGTCGTAGCCTGCTTTTGGTTTTAGCCAAAGAATTGGGGAGTTGGATCTTCCCTCAGGTTGTATCCTGATAAATTAGGGGGTTGGAGCCTCCTTCCAATTGTAGCTGGAAAACAAAGGAAGTTGTTTCTTCGAATGAATGTAATTATCAAAGATATATAAGGAAACAAATTACGTGGTTTTCTCCCGCTTTGGGTTTCCACGTAAAAACACTGGTGTAATGTGTATGTGTATGATTTCTCATTTGTTCATTGTTTATTTACTCTGAAAATATTGGATGATAATGATACATTCATATAACACTTTCATATTGTGGTTAAAAAGGATTGAATTTCTCTATTACTAATTCACCCCCCTCTCAGTAATCCAACAATTGGTATCAGAGCCAGTTCCTTCAAGAATCCGTTTAACCACTGAAAGGTAGATCATTGAGAGAAACACCGTGTATAAACATGGAATACCACAGTATGATGGACAAAAGTATGCATTCTAGAGCAGAAGGATGAAAACATATATACGGGCACATGGATTTGAAATTTGGCAATATGTAGTAGATGGATACAAAGAACTAGTAGTTCCTCCAACAAGTGAAAGAGGAATAAAACTCAATCAAAATAATTCCAAAGACACAAATGCACTTTTGAATGGTCTTGGTGAATTAGTATACACCAAAGTTATGCATTGTAAATATGCTAAAGATATTTGGGACAAACCTCAAAATATTTATGAAGGAGATTCAAAAGTCAAAGCAACAAAGCTTCAAACTTACAGAGGTCAGTTCGAACAACTAAAGATGAAGGAAGATGAGAATATTGCATCTTACTTATTACGAGTCGATGAAACAGTAAATTCAATCATAGGATTGGGAGAAGAAATTAAATAATTTGTAATTTTTCAAAAGGTACTAAGATCTCTTCCTATGAGATTTGATCCTAAGATTTCATCACTAGAAGAAAGAGCATATCTAGACTCAATAAGCATGGAAAAACTACATGGAATATTCACAACATATGAAATGAGAACTAAACAGGAAAATCTAGATATAAAATAAGCATCTTTCAAAGCATCCAAAAGGTCAAAGAAAAAGGGAAAGAAAAAAAAAATAACATAGCAACAACATTGACATCTCGGAAGATGATGAAGAAATGGCCAAATTTGTTAAGAGATTGAACAAGGGAACAAATGATAGATATAAAGGTAAGCTTCCATTGGTTTGTTTTAATTGTGATGGTATTGGTCATTTTTCTAACAAATGTCCTCATAAGAGAAATACGGGGAATGATGAAGATTACTCAATTAGAAAACAAACATATAAAGGAAAAAGAACCACAAAAAAGGTTTTCAAGAAAAACTTATGCACCAAAGAAGACATATCCTCATCAGATGAAGATGAAGTTAGTGACAGTGAAAAATAAAGAGTTATATTCATGGCAGTAGAAGACTGATAAATAAGACACCGAAGAAGAATATGAAGAGGCAAAAGTTGACTATCAAGAAGAATTATTGACTGCCATAGAATTTATAAGGGAAAAAAGGAAAAACAAGAAGCTACAAGCATAACTATACAAGAAGGAAGACACTCAAGAACTAGAGGAGATCATCACGAAATTGAAGGTACAAATAGAAAAATATAAAATAATTGAATAAGCACTCAAAGAAAAGTTGGAAGAAAGAGACAGGATCATTGGAAATTTGGAAGTAGAGATTGTCACATTGAGAAAGGATCTTCAAAAGAAAAATATGAAAAACAAATTAAAAGTTTTGGATGAAATTATCAGTATTCAAAGGCCTAATCATGACAAGTCCAAACTTGGATATAATCAGACAAAAAGGGAATCAAGATACAAAGCAATAGAACAAGAAAAAAATCAAAAAAGTTATGTAGAAACAATCAAAGGGGATAGGAATACCTACAAGGAAGATTACATGGACACTCCTCCACCGAGAAGATTCAGATTTCAGAATCGATGACCGACAAAAAAAAATAGGCCTCGGGAAGAAGAAGGATTCATAAGAGTAAATCCTTTCAGAATATGTTCAACTCCCAAGTATCAAACTATCTTGTTTGGTTTATGTTATGCATGTAATAATTTTGGACATAAAGATGTAAGTTGTGGAGATAATAGTAGGAACATAAACAACTTTGAAAGTCATACACAAAATGGTTATCCAACAAGGCCCAGTGAAACACAGGGAAGAAGATACAACATGTTTGAATCCTTGAGCACTGAAGTGGAATGATACAAGTGAAATAAATTTGGACACATGACCAAATATTGTAGAATAACAATCCCTCCTAGAGAACTACAACAGAACAACAACAATCACAGACAGAGCCTCAAAAGAGAACATGGATAAGAACATAGAATCAATATAGCAATGAATAATGCACACTCACTTTACAAGCTAAGCAGAAGAAGCATGGTTGGTATGTTGACAGTGGTTTTTCAAAACAAGAAGAACAGATGACCAAAGACTAGGTCCCATATATCCCAAGATTGGCAATAAAACGAGATGAAGAAAATTCTACATAGAAAAAGAAAGATTGGCAATAAAACGAGAAAGGAAGGCCAGGTAAATAAGGAATGGGTTCAAGAGATTGTACTTTCAGGCATTGTAGTGAAAGATGAATCCACAGACAGAAAGAAAGAAGTCAGATCTCAGAGAGATAATGAATCTACCAATGAAGATGATGACGAATACACATCAGAGAAGGAATTGTTCTCCGACTTAGAGACTCCCAGGTAATATGAATATTAGATAGGGGGAGTCTATGTGATATCTGTGACAGACCAAATAACCATCCTTCGAGTATCTTGAAGAGATTGAGAATATATATTTAGAGAAGCCAATTAGCAGAAGTACAGTTTGATAGATTAATCAAGACTTCATGATAATATAGTGATAAATGTGTCAGCATTATGGATAGTTGCGCAAGTAGAGTCTTGGATAGTATGGACAAAGATGAATTCATAAGAACACTTAGAAGGTTTGGATAGATAAATGATAGTGGACGAGAACATGGATTCATAGATTGGTTCAGAGAGTGGTTCAGAGATAAAGGAACATTATCATAATGGATGATAATTACACATGAAATGGCTCAAACAATGCTAATGGATTCCAAATTGACAGACTTTTTTGGACACATGAAGTGCATACAACATCTCACATTCAAAACAGAGTAATGATCATAAACAAAAATGAAAAAACTCCCTATGAACTATGGAAAGGAAGTGCAAACAACAACCTCTACATCAAGGTAAATCAAGGTTGTATTTTATTAATTGAAATTTATGTTGATGATATTGTTTTTGGAAGTACTAATGATAGGTTAAGCCATAAATTTGCAAAGGATATGCATAATGAATTTGAAATTTCATTACTTGGAGAACTATCGTTCTTTCTAGGTCTTCAGATATCTCAAAGCAACCAAGGAATTTTTATTTCTCAAAATAAGTATATTAGAGAAATGCTAAAGAGGTTCATAATGGAAGATTGCAAACTATTTACCACTCCTATGAAAACCAGTTGCAACTTGAAAAAATATGATGATTCAAAGTCTACATAATAGAGGCAATGTATGTCAATGATTGGTATCTTACTATATGTGACAATATCCAGACAAGATGTAATGGAGGCAGTTGAACAGGTGGCACGATTTCAAGCAACACCAAAGGAGTCACATGTATTAGCAGTGAAAAGGATTTTTAGATATCTCAAAGAAACAAAAGATTATTTGGATTATGGTATCCAAAAGGAAAGTATCTATCACTTATTGCCTACATATATGTAGATTGGTCAGGTTTCATTGATGACTGACGAAGCACCCATGGAGCAACGTTCTACTTGGGTGAGTTTTTAGTATCATGGTTAAGAAAGAAGCAATCATCGATATCTTTATCTACAACCGAGACAGAGTATATTGCAGCAACATCATGTTGTACATAGGTTCTATGGATGAAACAAACTTTGACATATATGCAGGTTGAGTATGATGATCCCATTCCAATCTACTGTGATAATACAAGCACCATCATTATCTCAAAGAACCTGGTGATGCACTCTGAAATGAAGAACATTCCAATCAAGTATAACTTTCTATGGGAACAGGTTGCAAAGAAGAACATCATAGTTAAATATGTGGGCAGAAAATAACAAGTGGCAAACATCTTTACAAAACCTCTTCCCCGGGAAGCCTTTGGGTATCTTCGCTAGAGACTCAGAGTAATTTCTACTCTGAAATGAATGCTTTTGAATGTTATCTTATATGTCTTATATTTACATGAGGAAGCACCATAAAGAGGATAGTTCAAGTTGGAAGATCAGTTTCAGGAAGAGTTCAGTCAGGGGGAGTATCCCCAAGGACAATTGAGTTAGGGGGAGAATCCCAGATGGAAAGATACATTTTCCATTGATGACAAAGGGGGATAGATTTATCAAATGCATGATAAAAATGCTTGGAGAGAGAGAATAGAGGCATGTAGACAGGGGAAGCAACCCCGAGGAGATTTCAGTCAGGGAGAGCAACCCCAAAGGGAGATACCCTTTTCCATTTATGTCAAAGGGGGAGAGATGAAAACATTGATGAGGATTATAAGCATGAATGCTATCATGACTAAGGGTTTCCATCAATGTTCGTGTTGCAATCAATGCCAAAGGGGTAGATTGTGAGAAAAGTGGATTAGGTTGATGGATAGTTGGTATGGATTGTTGGTTTTCATTGATTTCAACCATTGGAGAGTGATATTGTATATTGATTTCAACCCTTAGTGATTGATGTCAACCCTTGGAGAAATTTCGGTAGTGAATTCCAGTAGCACAAAGGTTTGGGTAATGGAACCAAGGTTGTTTCATGTATAATGGTATGCATTTTAACATATTTGAAGGTAAAAATATTCTATATGGATATTACATGTCATTCCATTTCCTATGGTATGTGGAACGTCACATAACTCCTCACAGTTAGAGAGTTATGGCCATGAGAAGTTGGAGAACCTAGGTTTGGGTAACGGACCCAAGTTTGTTTGATGGATAATGGTATGTGTTTTGATATATTTGCAGGTATGAATATTATATATGGATAGTACATGTCATGCCATTTCCAGTGGTATGTGGAACATCACATAACTCCTCACGGTTAGAGATTTATGGCCATGTGAAGTTGGAGAACCCTCATGAGTCATCTAGAAGCCCCAAAAGGTCAAAGTAGTCAAAGTGGTTTAAGAGATTTTAGAAGGTAAATAATAAAGTGAAGTGATGAGTGTACTATAATTCAAAGTGAATACAAAACAAATTATTTAAATAATAAAGTTAATGGAGAAATTAGAATTGGTTTAACCCTAAAATAAGGAAAGTGGGTTAAGATGTTTAAAAGGTAACCCCTTGAGGAAGCTACATGAAAGTATAAATAAGAGGCAAGGATATCTCATTTTAATTACACTTGAGCATATTGAATATATACAGGTCACTGAGGTAACCAAAGGATATCTAAGCCAAATTTTAGAGGGAAGGTAAAGTAAAGAAGGTCGAAATTCAAGGGAGGATAAATTCTTTTGATGATGCTTTCTAAGGTATGTTATTTACAGGTCATCTCACCATTTTCGCAATAAATTTTTTTCTAGAATGAGTCATATCATGAAATTGGGATTCCATTGAGGAAACATATCCAAGTAGTTGTGATACAAATTTCAGCTTGTGGGTTGTTGTATTGTTTGCGTTACACGTCGTGGAAAATAGGGTTTGTGGCTAGTCCTGAAACTAGTCTAAAACAAGTGTTTCATGTAAAAACGTCATAATTTCTTCATAACAGATCCAAAATTAGTAAGATGAAATGTATTGGTTAGAGTAAATTCTATAGTATTATGTGTACAATTTTCATATCCATACAACAAATATTTCTTGCGGGGCACACTCTACAAGTTCTCTCTCTAGAATAAGCCATAATTCAATAAGGTGTGCCATTTTTTATATAACTCCTTTTCTAAGAGGTTGAAAGTAGTGAAGTCTGGAGGAATTGCATAAAACACACTGAAGAATAGTTTATACTATTTTAAGATCTTTATTCATTACATGTACATAGTTATTCTTATTTCAAGTTAGGGTTGTTGACTAATCCAAAACTAGTCACGTGAGACTAAAGTAAAGTTTGATGAAAATGCTAGTCTCTTGTTGTTAAATTTAAGGAAGGTTTGCAGGTATGTGATCATATACACCAACTCTATTACAGAGTTACAAATCAGATTTGGATGATGAAATTGATGAGGGCTTTTGGTTGAGGTACATGTTGGGTACATGGTTGAGACAAGTAGTTGATGAGTTGGCACATACATGAGGTAGATAGTTGATGATGTTGATACATCCTGATGAGTCATAGTTGATGATTAGTTGATACATGATTGGTACATACTTGGTACATTGTTGGAGGCACTTGTTAGTAGTATTGTGGACACATGGTTTATGGATGATGTAACATACTTGTATTGGTATATTATTAGAAGAACATATTGATCTCGGTGATGATTATGAGTTGTGTTATGATTTGTTGATGCACATCTTTGAGAGGTTTCTTGGTTATTGATCTTGATAAGTAGATATTATTTGGTTGATAAGATTGATGAGATAGGTTGTTGTGATAGGTTGTTTGGACATGTTGTTGTGACAGGTTATTTGTACAGGTTTGGTGCATGGTTGATGCACTCATTGATGGTATAGGTTGAGGTACAGGTTGGTGCATGGGATATGCACTTGTTTATGGTAGAGGTTGATTATAGGTTATTTGGTATAGGCTGGTGCATGGTTGATGCACTTGTTTATGGTACATGTTGATTACAGGTTGAGGTAAAAGTTTATGCATGGTTGATGCATGGTTCAGGTTATTGGTACAGGTTGTTTGGTGCAGGTTGATTGGTACATGTTTACAACAGTACATCTCACAGTGATAGTGTGACAGTGGTTCCATCATTCTACTTATACATCAGGTTGGTTGGACGGGGAAATGACAGGTGGTTGTAGTCGGAGAACATAGGGGGTTGTAGCATCCTTCTAGTTGTCGCCAAAGAATTGGGGAGTTGGAGCTTCCCTCAGGTTGTAGCTTGAGAATTTAGGGGGTTGGAGCCTCCTTCCAGTTGCAGCTGTAAAACAAAGGAAGTTGGTGCTTACAATGAATGTAATTCTTAAAGACATATAAGAAAAATCATTCTGTGGTTTTCTCCCACTTTGGGTTTCCACGTAAAAACACTGGTGTATTGTGTATGTGTATGATTTCTCATTTGTTCATTGTTTATTTACTCTGCAACTATTGGATGGTAATGATACATTGATATAACACTTGCATTTTGTGGTTAAAAAGTATTGAATTTCTCTATTATTGATTCACCCCCCCTCTCAATAATCCAACAGACATGCCACATTTATATAAAACTATCTAAAACTATGTTTATCTCAATGCGTAACATGGTATTGATAATGAAATATCCACACAAGTACATGCATGCATTTAAATGGAATTTTCTCTATTAAAACAGATTTAGGAATGTGAAATTGTAGCTTTGTGGGAAGGATTGCATTACTTTTTCTTTGGATTATATTCTTTCTTGGAAATCTAGTATGATCAGTGGATGCTCTGTCACTTGTGCATGGAAACACACAAGCATTGGGATTTGGGAAACATGGTTCTAAAACACTGTGTTTCAAAACTAACTTTTGAGAGTGATTTAAAAACGCCTAGGTAATTTATCCAAACTGTGGGTAATATCAAAAAATTAAACACGGTCTATAGAACTACTAATCTACTCCAATCACTAACCCAAAAAATCACTCATCATGACCTGAAGCCTATGTTATCCTAGAGGCTGGGTGGGCTTTATCACTAATTAGGATGACACTTGTGCATGTAAACACACAGGCAATGAGCATTGGTAAACACAATGTTGAAACATCATGTTTCAACACCAGCTTGTGAGAATGATTTAAAAATGCCCAAGTAATTTATCCAAACTGTAGGTAAGCTCAAAAACTTAAACACTAACCCAAACAATCACTAACTATTGATCTACTCCAATCACTAACCCAAACAATCACTCGTCATGGCCTGAAGCCTCTTCTATCCTAGAGGTTGGGTGGGCTCTATCACTGATCATGATGACACTTGTGTGTGTAAACACACAAGAAATGAGCATTGGGAAACACGGTGTTGAAACACCATGTTTCAACACCAGCTTGTCAGAATGATTTAAAACACCCAAGTAATTTATTCAAAATATGGGTAAGCTCAAAAACTTAAACACAAAACTATTGATCTACTCCAATCAATAACCCAAACAATCACTCATCATGACCTGAAGCCTATGCTATCCTGGAGGATGGGTGGGCTCCATCACTGATAAGGATGACACTTGTGCGTGGAAACACAAAAGAAATGAGCATTGGGAAACACGGTGTTGAAACACTGTGTTTCATCACCAACTTGTGAGAATGATTTAAAAATGCCCAGGTGATTTAACCAAACTATGGGTAAGCTCAAAAAATTAAACACATAACTATTGATCTACTCCAATCACTAACCCAAACAATCACTCGTCATGACCTGAAGCCTCTGCTATCCTGGAGGTTGGGTGGGCTCTATCACTAATAAGGATGACACTTGTGCATGGAAACATACACACAATGAGCATTGGGAAACATGGTGTTTCAACACCAACTTGTGAGAATGATTTAAAAATGACCAGGTAATTTATCCAAACTGTGGGTAAGATAAAAAACTTAAACACAAAATTTATGATCTACTCTAATCACTAACCCAAAAAATCACTCTTTGTGACCTAAATCCTCTACTATCCTGGAGGGTGGGTGGGCTCTATTACTGATTAGGATAATCCCTACTAGTATATGCACTTAATGAATGCTCAAAACAACTCTACTACTAGCAGAGCGGAGAACCATGAGCCCATAAATGATAAGAGATTAAGATTATCATTTGAAAGAATGTAATGGAAACTTGTGAGGGGAAGGAAGAAGAGTTGCATGCCATTTTGGTGACATCATCATACTAATCCAAAATTTCATAATCATAAAACTGGTGTGGAAATGAAACAAAATTGAAAATAATGAAAACTAGAATAGAATAGAGTACAATTTAATGGTACCAGTGCCACAAATAAGCTAGAATAGTGCCACGTTTCACAAGTTAACATACCATGGATGCTATGGTGAAATTCATAGTCATGACAAAATTTGTTGAGAGGGATCAGAAGCCACTTACCTGATATCAAGGTGCTATAGGCTGGAAACTAGAAATGTCGACATAGAACGACCGAGAATATGGAGAGAACTCGGTGCTTTCTCCTCCTGTAATTTGCAAATTTTGATAATAGAATTTCTAGTTGGAACTTGGCCTTTGAAGATTTCAAGCTAGGTGTGGTTGAATATTTCAAGGAGAACCACTTGGATCTATTAATATTGTGAATCACCATCAAATTGGGGCAAAATTTTCCAAAAACCACGGGCGAATTCATGTAAAAACTCCAAATCGAGGGCATCCTATGTAAAAACTCAAAATCAGTGGGAGAAAAACCCATAAGGCCAATGACCATTCCCAAATTGAGGCGAATCATGTTCCTTAGCCCTGTGAAAAATATAAAACTGTGGGCGAAAAATCTAGATGGCCAATGGCCATTCCCAAGTTGGGGGTAGGGGCGAATGAGAGGAAATATAGGTTTGCAATCTTAAATGGTGGGCAAAAACCCTGGAAGATCAATGGCTACTCCCAGAAATCGGGCGAAAGGGAGGATCAACTGCCATTTTTCCAAGGCGAAAATGTAATTAATATTTAAAATTCAACTGCCATTTTGGGGATAAATATATAATTAATATTGTTTTAAAAATAAATGGGGGTTGAATTGGGATTAATATGTTTTTTTTTTTCATATTTAAAATTCTCCCTACCAAAATTTGAAGGGGCTAAATTTCGCCAATGGGAGAAATTTCGCCCCTAAAATTTTGGTAGGGAGAATTTTAAATATTAAAATATGAATATCTCATAGACAAATGGCCCTTTGATGCATACTATTAGAGTAAATTTGCAGTCTAAAATGGGTCTCATAAGAAAAATACATATTGATGAGTTGGAATTCAAAAACAAAGAGTTTCAAGAAATTGGGTCAACATCATTGAGTTAGACCTATAAAAGTCAAAATATAATAATGTGTCATACTTTTATTCGGCAATATTTAACTACATATAAGCCTCATCTTGATTAATATCTTGGTAATTTCATCTTGAGATATGCTAAATATTCTTGAAATACTAAATGTAGAGTATTTTATATTATCACTAATTTGAATCCTTACAAAACAAGTCTCACATTAATTAAAATCATAATAAATCATCTTAAATTATGTTATATAATATATAAAATCACCTTATTATTAAGGTGATTTTATTGTATGTCATAAAATCATAATAAAATATAAAAAATGACCTTATAATAATATAAAAAAAATCATGTCTTTTGATTTTATTAAAATCATAATAAAATCACCTTAATAATATATAATATATAATATATAATATACAATATATAATAACAATTGTTATTATACAATCGTGAATATAAAATTACATAATTAACTTATATATAAAAAATAATATAATAATATTATATACTATTACATAATCTTGTATCATTATTGTGTGTATTGAAGACATGAATCCAAGTGAAGAAGCCTTGAAGCCATAAATCCAAGTAAAGAATCCTTGAGATTGTTTGAGTATTGAAGCCATGAAGCCAAGTGAAGAAGCCTTGAATCCATGAAGACAAGTAAAGAATCCTTGAAGCCATGAAGACAAGAGAAGAATCCTTGAACACATGTTGATGAATCCTTGAGAATTCAACATCTAGTAGTCAAGCCATGAGGACAAATCTCTAACGGCCCCTTCGTTACGTCTATGAATAGCGAAGTTCAAAGGAAATTTTCTTTTTCTTTTGACAAATAAAAATTTAACAACATCACCTAATTCATATTAATGCAAATCACATGACATCATAACTAAGGTGACACAGAATCAGAAAATAACAACTCTACAATATCATTGCGGAATGAAATTTCAAACCATAATGCCAACCAATCTCATCATATTATCACCAATAACAATAATTTTGCCGAATATAAAACTGCTTTCTACTTCACCATTAAAATCATACCGTTGTGACTCGCCCGCTTCGGAGACGTCCCTCGCGCCGTGCCGCTTCCCTCGCTCCGTGCCGCGTCCCGCTTGCCGACCGTAAAAAGCTCACCGGTACCTCCCAGCCAACGCTAGGGGTACTCTTCTTCCCCCTTAGCCCCCCGAGCCGCAAAGGGGCCACA